>CM053783.1:621112238-621177238 GCA_028749045.1 Cupressus sempervirens
GGATTATTCTTTTGGTATTTCCTTGCCGTCGCTTGTATAGGATTGTGGTGATTTTGTGATTTATGAGTTCATGAGCTTAGGGTAGGTTATCTACTTGTAGTGTCAGGAAGTGGCTTGCAATGGGGCTCGGGGCCCTAAGTGGCTGCCAGGGTAACTCATTGTAAGTTGTTTTTTATAAGTGATAACATTTACACTAAATGGGGATTAAATGAACCTAAAAAGATAATTGTTTTGTTCTCGCCCATGCCTCGAGTGCTAGTACAGACTAGGATGGGAGTAGAGAGAACGTTGGTTGCGACCTTGCATTCCATAGTATGCCTTGTCAGTATAAGAGGATACTAGTGGCCGCATAAGGATCAGCAGGGACCCTGGAGTCCTAAGCTAACTACCAAGGTAACTTCTACATGATTTATGCGATAACACTTGCCCGCTTACAAAGTAAGTTTCCTACATGTCATTGTGTGCCTCTGGGATTAGATGTCAGTTTTGTGATTGGAACCTTTGAGTTAGTATACTTTTAGGATTCTTGGACTTAGAGAGTATTTGTGCTATGTGATTTGATAACGTATTTGGGACTTGAGATTATCTCCTCAGCACGGTGGGAGTGGACCATTTAGGTTCCACACGGTCGGGTGGTAGTGCTTTTTCACTCTTATCATTTGAGATCCATCTGAGACATCGTGGTTGATGCATTCTCTTGTTGGCATCTATCTTCATGGTTTATGATGGTGGACATGTATCCTCACATTGATGATTTGCATATGTTAGATGATGTTATCTTATGCTTTACTTTGCATGTTAGATTGTTTTTTGCATATGATGTAGTATGATTAGGTGTGACATTCCTACTATGTTAATACCGATGATCTCTTCAATGATTTGGAATGTTACGCATGGAAGGATGGCTAGGATCCATGATGGTCTAATGATGCTATTTACTGTTGGGAGGAACTGTGCACTTGTTAATTATGTTTGTGAAAAATGGTTATCTATTATGATGTTTATATCTTTTATGATGATGTATCATGTATGATTTCTGGTTTCATTTATGTTGTTGCATCATGGATTAGAGTTAGTATGATGATGTAGTTTATTTCACATATGTATATTCTTTTAAGCCTTTCATACCCTGTGGCATGTGCAGTGGATGATTGAGCATTCCGAAATGTAATTAATGAACATTGGACTTATCATTATTATTTCATAAGGATGTGATGCTAGATGGATAGCTAATTTAGATGTGATTCAACGTTAAGAGATCCTTAAGGAATGTAACCTGTTATGTATGTCATGTTTATTTTCATTTGAATTGTTGCTATTGCTTCCGCTATCATGTGAATGATGTAGATGGATTTACTTTCATGTTTTAAAAATAAATAAAAAATTGTTTGGCAAACTTAGTGAAATTTTAGGTTAATTCTTTGGATCTCTTGGCGGGGCATTACAGAGTAACATATATGTTGATTGATGGAGAGGATTTGAAAAGAGAGATAACTAGATGAACTAGTGAAGTTGTTGAGTAAATAGGAGCAAGTATGTTTGAATTACAATGGGCACTTGATCAATTATTCTTTGACAAGATGATGTATTGTTTAATCATTATATGAAGTGAAGAAGATAGCTGAGTTGATGTTTAGAAGAGAAGACAAGTAATTGAGTAAAACACTAAGCTTGACCGAGTGACAATTTTACTAGGCTAATGAAGCAAAGGATTAAGGAATTAAGAGATAGCCAGGGAAATGGTATCAACCGAGTGATGGTTATGGAAAAGCAACTTGAAGAAGGGAAATGTAGTAATGACTAAGCATAGTGAAGACTGAGCAAGCCAATGAAAGCCAAGCAAGATAGAATAGTAGAGACAGAGTTACACAGTTTTGACTGAGCAAAAGAACATAGCAATAACTAAGTGTTAGAAAAACAATAATTTGGGAAAGAGTTGAGTTTGAGGCCGATGTAGTTGAATTTTTTGATTAGTCAAAATGCATGGATGATAACGATTGATGAGTTGGTGTTTTTAATGCATGAATTGAGTTTGTTATGCAATTAAAGACAAGGATTTAAAGAGAAGTTTCTAGAAGCATTAAGAAAGGAGTAGAAGGACAAAATGATGGATAGATTCACTAAATCTTACCAAACCCTGAGATCTATGGTGATGCTTAAGAAGAAAAAGATCAAAGATACTTATTTAAGGAGGTGTAAGAGATGTCTTCTAAGGCTGGTTCATTGTTCATTGGTGACTTTGTGAAGAACCTATGAAAAATAGAGTAGTAGAGGAAAAGTGAGAAGATTGATGAAGTGTGATTGCTTGAAGGGTTGTCAAGAAGATCAGAGATGGAGATCATAATGAAATATAGTCAATGAATCAAAAAATGAGCCAAAAGGAGATACTAACTTTCAAAGTGATTTATATATTTTTAGATCAAACCTATTGTTACTTTCTAACCATTATTGTGGTAGTCAAAATCCTTTAATCAAGGTTGACCTAAGAGTCATTTTGTAAATCCCTTAATAAAGGTTACATTCCTATTAGAATGATCCAAAGTCTTCTAACTAGGTGACTCCTAATAGGGTGATTAAATCCTTTAAAAGGGTCATGCATAATAGTGTATTTTGTAACCTTTAATAGGGTTGGCTCTTAGCCAAGCTTACTTCAGAAGAGTGAAAAGCAGTAGCATGTTACTTGGTGGTTTTTCCCAAATTTGTTTTCCACATCAAATCCTGGTGTCAAATATGTGTGAATGTTATATGTATGATGAATGCTATTTTTTGTTGTTTTATTTACTATTAGTCAACATATATTGAATAGAGAGATAAGTGATAAATAAATATCTTAAGTTCTTGATGATATGCTATAGGGATCGAGTGGTTTTATGATTTTGTATAAGTTGCTTGAAGTTGGTGAAAGTTGAATTGGTACATCTAGGCCTGAGAATAATTGATTCACCCATTCCCCCCCCCCCCCCCCCCCTCCTTCATTCTAAATATGATAACAATTGGTATCAGAGCTTTGGTTCTTTAAGGAAAGTTTGAAGAGACATAAGTTAAAGATCAAGATGTACAAGAGAGAGGTACCTAAGATAAACAAGGAGAACTTCCTAGCATGGCAATGACTAATGAAATTGCATCTATCTAGAGTTTGAGATGTTGCATTGTACTACCTAGAAAATAAATACATTGAAGTTCCTAGACCCATGATTGTTGAAAAAATGAAGGAGAAGTATGAGCATACTCAAATGATGTTATATCTGGCATCTCCTTTGAGTTATCTTGAATTTAATGTTGTAAAAGAATGCACTACAGCAAAAACAATTGTGGGACAAGTTGGCACAAATCCATGAAGGAGTCAAAAATGTGTCAAGGGATAAAGCTGAAAGCTTGAGATGCAAATTTGATGACATGATAATGAAAGAAGGTGAGACTCTTACATGATATTGTAGCCAAATCACGGAGGTTGTGAATTCTATTGGAGGAGTTAGAGGAATCATATTTGATGAGACTGTGATAAGCAAGGTATTGAGGACTTTACTTCCTATCTATTGAATTATAGTATTTACAATTCAGGAATTGAGATGTAAACATGGTAATAATCCAACCTTGGATAGTCTGATTGGTAGACTAACTGCATTTGAATTGTCAAATTTTGATAACTGTACACCATCTAGTATTGAATGTGCTTTCAAGTTTCAACTGACCCTTAATGGATATAAAAGAAAGAAGAAGATTAAGCATATGGAGAGTGATAGCAAATCAAATGATGATCTTGATGAGTTAACAACATTATTGGCAAGAAGACTACCAAGAGGAAAAGGCAAATAGAAAGCTAAACTCCCTATTATTTATTTTACATGTAACAAAGTTGGTCATATTGTTACAAGATGTTGTGATAGAGATGAGAAAGAAAAAAGGAAGGACAAAAAATACTAAGGAAGGAGAGACAATACAGATAATTGAGGTATGAAGGCAAAGGTAACAAATCTTGTTACATTATTGAAGGAGATGGTTCTAATAGTGATTATGATGAAATGACGAAGAATTTGTTTATGTTGCAATGAAAGATGAATTGGATGAAGATGATAAAATTGCATTGATTTCACATGTGAATAAGAATGAAAGATGGATAATTGACAGTGGTTGCTCACATTATATTATTGGTGATGCAAGTAAATTTGAAAAGATATAACATTATAATGGAAGTAGTGTTAAGTTTGGAAATGATGCACTATGTTATGTGAAAGGTTAAGGATCAATTATACCAAATGATAAGATCAGATGTGATAATGCATATTGGGTTGATGATTTAAATTATAACTTGTTGAGTGTGGCACAATTGATTAGTTTAGGCTGTCGAGTTAAATTCCAAAATAGGAAGGCAAATATTTATGATTTTATTGGTGAGCTAATTGAAAATGGTGATTGAATAAGAGGTAACTTGTTCTAACTAGACCTATCTGAAGATACTTGTCTATTTGCACAATTTGAAGATATTTGGTTGTGGCATTAGAGGCTATGTCATGTGAACTTTGATAATTTGGTAAGGATTAGTAAAATGAAAAGAGTTAGAGCGTTATCGATCAAGAAAACCTGATAAAGTGATGTGCATACAATGTCAAATGGGTAAAATAATAAAGTCTAGTTTCAAGAGAAAGACCTATTATTTTGACAATATTTTGGATTTAATGACTTATGTGGTCCTATTGGAGTGCAAAGCTATTATGGTGACAAATATTTTATTCTATTTGTTGATGACTTTTCTAGAATGATGTATGTGATGTTTCTTTAAAAAAAAATATGATGCATTTCAAATATTTAAGTGGTACTTGGCTAGAGTTGAAAAGAAACATGAAAGATTCTGAAGTGCTTGATATTAGAAAGAGGAGGCAAATTCATATTAGATGAGTTCAACATATTCTACACTGATAGAGGAATCAGGAGACAAATGAATGCTCCTAGGAATCCACCACAAAATGGTATAGCTAAAAGAAGGAATAGATCAATCATGGATAGTGCAAGAATACTAATGACGGAGAAGAATGTTTCACAAAAGTATTGGAGAGAAGCTATAAATATTACACTCTATACTCTGAACCAAGTTCAAGTGAAGAAAGGTACAAACAAAATACTTTTTGAATTTTGGTATGGCTATGTACCTAATGTGAATTATTTCAAATTCTTTGGAAGCAAGTGTTACATACTAAAAGATGCAAGAAAAGGAAAACTTGATGCAAAAAGTGATGAAGGTATTTTTTTAGGAGATTCCACTAAAAGCAAGGCTTACAAGTGTTTGAATTCTAACACTAACAAAATTGTAGGAAGTGCAAATGTTAGAGTTGATGAATGTGCATAAAAGAATGAGGAGGAATGCAAGAAATAACAAGAAGACCACATGAATTTTGTTTATGTACATTTTAAGGTGAACCTAGAACCTTACCTAAACCACACAAAGAGGTTGTCAAGAATGCAAGCATTGTCAAGGTTCAACATAAGAGCTTTGTTGAGCATTAGGCTATAGGAGCCAAGTTACATACAGAGACTATCGACCATCAAATAGAGCAAGTCAAGTTGTAGTTGGGAACACCTAAAGAAGAAGAGCAAGAAAAACCAAGTAAACCACAACAAGAAGAAACAGGATCTGAACCTATCTTGGAGAAATATGTAAGAAGACATCATGCACCAAATCAAATCATTGAAGAAAAAGGTTCAAGGGTCATGAAAAGAAGAATATTAAAGAATGATACATGTTTATTCTATGAGTTTGAACCCTAGTTAAAGATGCTTTGGAGAATGAAGATTGGATAAGAGAAATGAATGAAGAGATTGAGAAAATAGAGAAGAACAAGACATGGAAATTGGTACCAAGACCAAAGGATGAGAATGTGATTGGAACTAAGTAGATTTTCAAAAACAAGATGAATGAGAAAGGTGAATTCATAAGGATCAAGGCAAGATTAGTTTGTAAGGGATAATGCACAAGAAGAAGGAGTTGACTATGGTGAGAATTTTACCCCAAGTGCAAGGTTGGAAGTTTGCTTGCATATGTTGTTTACAAAGGATTCAAAGCATATCAAATGGATGCCAAATCTACATTTCTAAGTGGAATCATAGAGGAAGAAGTCTACATTAAAAATTTTGAAGGATTTGTTGATCCGAACAAGAGAAATATGGTATATAAGTTACACAAAGCTTTATATGGTTTGAAGTAGGCCCCTAAAGCATGATATGAAAGGTTACACAATTATTTGGTGAAAATTGGATTTGCAAGAACAAATGAAAATAGCAATCTATAATTGAAGAGTGAATATGAAAGTAAGATATTGCTAGCTAAATTTTTTGTTGATGATATCATATTTAGGGGAAAAGATTCAATGTGCAAGTCATTTTCCAATGAAATGAAGGAGTTTGAGATGTTAATGTTTGGAGATAAAAGGGCAAGAATTGAAAAAATGAAATGCTAATAGAAACTTAAAAGAGCTAAGCATTGACAAGTATGCTAATGATAGATGAGAGGGAAAAAAAACTCATGCATATGAAAATGAGAACACCAAAGACAACACAACTACTTATTGTACAACATTGAAAATGGACTAAATTTGTAAAGGCTAAACTATTATGAACCGGCCAAAAAGAAAGATAGGTGCAAATGGGAAAAGACCAATAATTAGATAACTAACAAAACAAAGGATCAAGTAAATGATAT
Source organism: Cupressus sempervirens (assembly GCA_028749045.1). Lineage (NCBI taxonomy): Eukaryota > Viridiplantae > Streptophyta > Pinopsida > Cupressales > Cupressaceae > Cupressus > Cupressus sempervirens. The sequence continues at coordinate 621,118,933 of CM053783.1, forward strand.
ATGTGACTTGAGGCATGATAGAGGCCTGAGTGGAATGCAAAATGAAGCACATGATAGACACAAAGTTAGGAATGCACATGGGAGGGATAGGAGGAGGGTGCATATAGGGTGACATGCAATGAAAAAAAAAAGATAAAGGGATGAAAATTGTACAAGGAAAAGCTAAGGGATCACCTAGCCAAGGGAAAAAAAAGGTGAAAATGGAGCGCAACAAACTTTCAAATGTAGGGCACACTTCCCACATGTAGTAGAGAGATGATGGATTGAGGATGCAAACACATGTGGGACACACACTAAGGAGGGCATAGAAACAATGAAAACCAAAAACAATACAATCACATGTGGGTGCATGCAAGGGAAGAGCCCTCTTTAAGTTGAGAATGAGCATAAAAAAACTAAGGGGTTATTTTGAAAAAATAAAGTTTATATTTTTTTGAGTTTTATGTTAATCTAAAATAGAATGAAGCAAATTGATAGAAAAATAGATTTCTTACAAGAGTAAAGTTAGTGCAAGAAGATTAGGTCGAGAAAAATTGCAATAAGAATAGGTTATAAAATTGGCAATATGAATATTAGTGCACTAAGTTCCTCTTTTTTTGGCAGCAAGCCTTCCAAAACAAGAGGAATTTTTTTTGCAAGAAAATAACCCTTTGGTGGTAAGCCTTCCAAATTGGATTAGAATAAAAATAGTAAAACTTGCACAAATAAAGTGTTAAAATGAGATAGAAAGTACAAAAAAATCTTCTCTCAAAAAAAATTCTCCAAATAATGTGAGCTCCAATGAATACAAAACTTCAACACGAAAACTCAAAACAATGATTATTAACTTATCTTTGATACAATGTAAGAAAAGATAAATAAGGGCAAGGAAAATAGATCAATCCAAGTGAGTCAAGTGAGAAGAGATGTTACCATTCAATAACCAAGTTCTAAGAGAATACACCAAGGGAAGAAATAAGGGAGACAGAGTTGAAAGGGGGAAAGCAAAGAAAATCTCTTGTATAAGATTATGAATGAAGGAAAAATCCTACAGGAGGGAGGGAGAGAGAGAGAGAGAGAGAGAGAGAGAGAGAGAGAGAGAGAGAGAGAGAGAGAGAGAGAGAGAGAGAGAGAGAGCTCATTACAATAACATAAATGTGACGTGTGGAACATCATTACGTTATAGTTTTGACATAGATTTGTAACATAAAAAAGATTGGTTCTCAAATTAGGAACATAAATAGTATCATGCAATTTTCCATTAGGAACACTCACATCACCTAATCCTTCAACTTTACAAGTATGATTATTAGCTAATTGAACAAGAATGTTAGCCAAACTAGGTTGCAAATAATTAAAAAACTTCCTTATGAGAAGTAACATGTTGAGAAGCACCACTATCCACAATCCATTCTAATGGTCTACATATATTATAACTACTAGTAAAAGCATGACGAGAATGAGAACAATTAGAACTACCCTTTTTATGATTAGATTTTTGGTTTTGATTATTGTGGTTCACAGGTTTCTTATCATTTTGCTTTTTCAAACAATTATTAATCACCTAACCATATTTGCCACAATAAGTACAAGGAGGTTTGGAATTTGAATTATTCCTTTGATTATTATTGTTATGGCACGTATCATGATGATTACTATTATGATCATGAGACTTAAGATAAGATTTTTTATTTGAATGATTACGGTTATGGTGATTATGATTATTATGATTTGATCTAAAATTATCATTTTGATTCCTAGTCACAAAAGTTTGTTCACTTGATTTAAGCTTACCAAATTGAATAATTTTAACTTCTTGACACAATATGTTTTGAAAAATAACACAAGTCAATTGAGTGGATATTAGTAATAAATTAATGAAATTGTCTATGAAGACACTTTTTTTAAAATAATATGAACCAAAAAAATATCAATTAATTGAACACATAAAACAATAAAATGATTTTTAAGAGCATCAAAATTTAAAATAAATTCATCCATGGTTTTGAAATCTGTATACCCAAGGTGTTCAAGTTGATCTGACAATTGTATTTTGTGTGATTCATATGTGCTATCATACATGGTTTGCAAAATGGTCCATGCCTCATGGGCTTTATAAAAATTTGCAATTAATACATATAAATCTAGAACCATTGAAATTCCAATTAAACCTAAGGCTTCTTCATTCTTAGTTTTCCAAGCATCTTTTTCATCTTCAGTGGCAGATGCAACTAGCTCAATAGACACATCAGTTGCAACATCCAATATATGTTTAAAAAAATGAAATATATGTCTTCCATGAATGGTAATTAGAGCTATTGAGTTTGATTTCTGGAATGAGAGTTGACATGATTAGAGAAAGGAAAACATCCCCCTTAGAATATAAATGAATATATATATAAAAACTTGAACAAGACAATGAAGTTCTAAAATAATATGATTTTTGTAAAGTAATGAATAGATATAAATTCTATTTTAAATTTTTTTATGTCAACAGAAACTTTAGATAAAATATTTTGGAACAACTATATACTTTATGATTATAACAATAAAAAATAAGTATACAATGATAATACAAATATTTAAACAATGATAAAAAGGATAGTATTTATTTAAATTTTGTATGAGATGCCGACAAAAGAAAATTGATATGTTATAAAACTACAAAGTTACAGAAGTTATAATATATGAGTGGCAAAAAATACTACTGAACCATTGAATAATCACAAGCGTTCCTTACAAGAGGTTGGACAAGAGTGACAGAGGGAAAAGTTCGATGAAGAAATAACTCAATAAGAAGGCAAATTGCAACAAAAAAGGAATGACTAAATGAGATTACAGAACAAGAAAAATGTTGAAAGAATTTTGTTTTGGAAAATCACGTAAGGGAAATGAGAAAATGGTCAGAGAAAAGGCATAATGATAAAGAACTAAAAAATGACTACAAGTCAGATTGAGAGATGTAGATGAAATGATTAAAAATAATGCCTTCTAGAGTGTGTGAGCTAAAAGAGACAACCAAATGAAAGAAATTAAAATTAAAAAACATTATGAAACTAATTTGAAACTCTCCCTCAAAATAGAGAAATAAGGGCAAGATATGAAGAAATCAAATGCTAATAGAAAGTTAAAAGAGCTAAGTGCTGATAGGTATGCTAATGATGGATGAGAGGGAAAAAAGCTCATGCATATGAAAATGCAAACACCAAAGACAACACAACTACTTCTTTCACAATGTTGATAGTGGACTGAATTGGTAAAGGCTAAACTATTATAAACTAGCCAAAAAGAAAGACAGGTGCAAATGGGAAAAGACCAATAATTAGAGAATGAACAAAACAAAGGATCAAGTAAATGATATATGTGACTTGAGGCATGATAGAGGCTTGAGTGGAATGCAAAGTGAAGCACATGATAGACACAAAGTTAGGAATGCACATGGGAGGGATAGGAGGAGGGTGACATGCAATGAAAAAAAAGAAAGAGAAAGGGATGAAAATTATAAAAGGCAAAGCTAAGGGCTCACCTAGCCAAGGGAAAAAATTTGTGGAAATGGAGTGCAACAAACTTTCAAACATAGGGCACACTTCCCACACATAGTAGAGAGATGATGGATTGAGGATGCAAACACAAGTGGGACACATGCTAAGGAGGGCATAGAAACAATGAAGACCAAAAATAATACAATCACATGTGGGCCACACACAAGGGAAGAGCCCTCTTTAAGTTGAGAATGAGCAGAAAAAAAACTAAGAGGTTATTTTGAAAAAATAAAGTTTATATTTTTTGAGATTTATGTTAATTTGAAACAAAATGAAGCAAAATTGACAGAAAAATAGATTTCTTATAAGAGTAAAGTTAGTGCAAGAAGATTAGGTTATAAAACTGGCTATATGAATATTAGTGCACTAAGTTCCTCTTTTTTTGGTAGCAAGCCTTCCAAAACAAGAGGATTTTTTTTTGCAAGAAAATTACCGTTTGGTGGTAAACCTTCCAAAGTGGATTAGATTAAAAATAATAAAACTTGCACAAACAAAGTGTTAAAATGAGATAGAAACTACAAAAAAATATTCTCTCAAAAAAAGTCTCCAAATAAGGTGAGGTCCAATGAATAGAAAACTTCAACATGAAAACTCAAAACAATGATTGTTAACTTATCTCTGATACAATGTAAGAAAAGATAAATAAGGGCAAGGAAAATAAATCAATCCAAGTGAGTCAAGTGAGAAGAGATGTTACCATTCAATAACCAAGTTCAAGAGAATACACCAAAGGCAAAAACAAGGGAGACAGAGTTGAAAGGGGGAAAGCAAAGAAAATCCCTTGTGTAAGGTTATGAATGAAGGAAAAATTCTACAGGAGGGGGGGGGGGAAGAGAGAGAGAGATCATTACAATAACATAAATGTGATGCGTAGAGAAGAATGAGAGAAAATCATCTCTTTTATAGAGATAAGAAAGGAGTTGCGTTTGTAACTCCAACTTCTAAGAATGCCACATTCATAATATGTGTGTGCAAAGTGTCGAGATCCTCTTAAGGAGGGTAAACTAATTTCCTTTGTAAAAGGAATTACAAAATGAGTTGTCCTCACTAATGGACAAGAGGACAAGTGAATGATGTGTCCTTCACATGTGGACTAGAGGAAAAACTACATGTAGGGATCTTTGGAATATCCCAAATTAAATACATCCAAGGAAATATTAAAATTTCTAACACATGTTATTCCTACTTAGTTATCATAAAAGAAACAACAAAGAGATAACATATCCTAGAGAAAAGAGAGAAAGAAAATCCAATATATGCCCTAGATGATAGATTCATTTTAATAGAATGAAAATCCACAATGATTATTAGATGTAATGAAGAAAGCAATAAGGATACAATATGCCTCCCTAAGTGTAAAACAAGTCAGCAAAGGGAGATAATGGATCCAATGATATAAATGGAAAAAGGAAATAGGGCCCTTTCCCCCCAAGTGAAGAGACAAGGGAAATCGCTATTATGCTACTATCAGAGTAGGACAATGAGCCCCCAAAGGAAAAGATAATAATGTAATAAATCTAAGAGCAAAATAATAGGGATGTAGATGTATCGAGTAAAGTGGTCATGAAAAAGATACCATTCATTGTTGCAATGGATATGAAATATAACATAGATAATGAATTGAAAAGAATGATAAAGTATAAAAATAGATCTCTTACATGTAATTAGATGAAAATATTAAGAGAAGTAATGAATATACATATGGTCATGAAATAAGGTGTTTGAATCACAAATTCAAGAATGTAGGATGTTGGAACGGAACGAGTGAATGGTGGAGCATTGGAGGTCAGGTGCTTAGAGAGGGTTTACAGTGAATAGTAGAAATAATGAGAGGTTTAGGAGGTTTAGAAATGGTTGGGAGCCTTTTAGAAGACATTAAGGAAGGCTTTATTGGCGGAATAGGAGTGGGAGATGGAAAAATGGGAACAAAAACTTCAAGGAAAGCTATCAATGGAAAAAAGTGGAACAAAACAATGGGGAAAAATGGCTAAGTGGAAGAGAAAGGAAAAATGAAAATGGTTGGAGAACACACCTGATGCAAAGATTCTCATCAGTGAATCTAGGTGGGAAAGTAGTTTTTGAAAATATAGCAAAAAAATTGAGAAAACCACAGGGAGTGGAAAACTAGGAGAAGCAAATGGTTGAGGATCAGCAGTGGACACGATGCACGGTGGACAAAGTTTTGATAGATAGCAGTTTGATAAAGGTGAGGAGTAACTATTTGGAGAAAAATGCATTATTTCTAAAGTGGGGAGGTCCAAAGCCTGCAATAGAGAAGGCTAAAAAATGGTATGATGAGAAATGGCGGGAAGTGAAAGACTTTAAAACCCTTGAAAATGGTTTCTATATGGTGACAATTGGTTTAGCACAAGATAGGGATTGGATCTTGAATAGTGGCCCTTATTTTATGGATGGATATGGGTTTTATATGAAGAAATGGACCATAAATTTTGATCCAAAAAAGGAGGTAATAAAGGAACTCCCTCTATGGATAGGATTGAGAAATTTGCCTTAGGATTATTGGCAGGAACAATGTTACAAAATGATAGGAAACAAGCTAGGAACATTTATTAAGGTAGTAGAAATGGTGGACAGAGAAACTATGCAAATGTTCCCAAGAATATGTATGATGTGGAATGGCAATCATCTAATCCTTGAATTGATTGAGATCTTTATTCATGGGGTAGTTTGGAGATAGCCAGTGTCTCAAGAGGAAGGGTAAAGGTGTGTGAGTTTTATTTGGGTGACGAACATGACTTTGAAAGTTGTAAACAAGAAGGATGAAATAAGGAAAAAGATGAGGAAAGGCTACTTTGAAGGGCTATAGAAATAGCCAGGATGAAAGAAATCAAGAAAGATGAGAGTGAAAATCTGTGGAAAAAGGATAATGCAAAAATAGAGAATGTTATGATGTTGAAAACAAGAGCAAACAATTGTCAGGATCGAGGGCCTAGGGAAAGTGAGATTATGGATGTGGGTCTAGAAAAAAAATTTGAGATGGAAAGTGGAGAAGGCTCAAAAAAAACACCACAATGTGATACAAATAATGATGAAGATATGCATAGGAAGATGGGGAGGGATAATGTTGAAAATAGGAGGGAACTGAGGCTAAGGGAAGATAGGGAGGAGAGAGTGGAAGGCAGAACTAGAGAAGAAATTGAAATAAAGGTTCGAAGGGAAGTAGTGAGAACTCAAAAACCCTAGGAGGAAGGATGCCAGATAATAGTGGTTTCAGAAAAGCCAGAAGAATCGCAAAGGGATGAGAGGAGAATGAAAGGTACATGACTGGGCATGATGGAGAAATCGAGGGGGGGGGGGGACTAGAGAATGTGTTAAGGATGTCAAAATCTCTCCAATAAGAAACCTGAAAGGAAGATTAGGGGAATCAAGCTCAGAGGAGAGTCTCAATGAGGAGGATGAAGATAGAGATGCAGATGATGATGATGATTTCGGATGGAGGAAAATATGATCCTTAGAGAAAAATGAACAATTGAGAAATCAAAAAGTAAAAAAAAGAAGGTAACTATTGGATAGAGCCAAAAAAGGGGAAGAAGAACAATAAATGCATTGATCCAGATAGTAGGAAGTGCCAGAGGTCAAAGTAAACTAAAAATGGGAAGGGGAAGATCCCCTCCCAAAAGGGATGAAGATCCTTTCGTGGAATGTGAGGGGCTGCAATGCCCCTAACAAAATGTGCTTGATCAAGAGGGGCCTAGATCAAGCAAAGCCATATATAATTTTCATGCAAGAAACAAAGATAAAGTTGGAGGATGTGGAGGGGATGATGAGAAATTTGTTTAGACGGGAAAGTGAATGGGTGGCTATTGAGGGAGCCTCAAGAGGAATGTGTGTTATATGGTACAAGGAGACATTGAATGGAATTGTAATGTAGATGGGAAAGAATTGACAATGGTTAAAGTCTCCTCAAAAAAATTAGGATATGAATTCAATGTCCTTAATGTTTATGGCCCAATTCAAAGTAGAGAGGAAAGAGAACTCTAGAAAACACTAACATAAATTCTAGAAACCTTACAAGATGAAATCACTATAGTGGAGGGAGATTTCATTGCTATCTTATACCTAGAACACAAAAAAAAAAGGAGGTACTAGTTGGAGGTCAACTACATAGGACTTCTCAACCTTTGTTATGGAAAATGGACTTATAAATATACCCTTTAAATAGAGGGATTTTACATGGAACAATAAGAGGCAAGGGTTTGTAAATATCGCTAAAAAATTGGATAGGTTCCTTTTAGGTGGTGACTGGACAAAAGTTGATTGGTCTATGGAAGTTGAGATTTTGCCTATTCATGGATCAAACCACTTCCCTATTGGTCTAAGAATATAGGAGGAACTCACTCTTGATCATTACCCTTTCAAATTTGAAGCTATGTGGCTAAGGGTGAAAGGTTTTAAGGAGATGGTAGAAAATTGGTGGAAGGAAGCTCCAAAGTGGGATGGAAACATGGCCTTTAATATCTTTAAGAAGCTTCAGTATATAAAAGGAGAACTGAAGGTGTGGAATATGGAATCTTTCCAAAACATTTTTAAAAGAAAAGAGGACTTGGAAGTAGAACTCAAAGCCTTGAATGAAAAAATAATACAGGAAGGGATGAATGAGGATGATTTCAAAGATGAAAGAAGGCTAGAAAAAAGAGTATGTTGAGACCCTGCTAAGAGAAGAAGTGTTTTGGAGGTAGAAATCAAGAGAAACGTAGCTGAAAGAAGGGGATAGGAACACAAAGTTCTTCCATAATTCAGTTAGAATAAGAAGAGCCCACAGTAAAAAAAAATCAATCAAAATGGAGATAGTGAGGTGATCTGTGACCCAATCTTGATAAAGAAAGTAGCAGTAGATTTTTTCAAAGACAGAGGTAGAGCGAAGGTTGAGGAAGAGGCTTTAGATGAGGATGTTCTGAAGTGCATTCAGAAAAGCATTATAGATGAGCAAAATGCAAGGTTAAATGTTGCAGTCTCTAAAGAGGAAGTGAGAAAAGCATTATGGGGTTTGGGAAAAGACAAGAGTCCAGGGCTTGATCGATTCATAGAAAGCTTCTTTAGATTTATTTGGGAGTTTATAGAAGAGGAAATGTGGGAGATGGTGGAGGAATCTAGAAAAGGGGGGTTTGTCCTAGAAGATTTGAATAACACTTTTATAGCCCTAGTTCCAAAAAGGGATGAATGTAACTCCTTTGAGGATTTTAGACCAATCTCTTTATGTAATATAGTATATAAAATCATCTCAAAGGTAGTTAACAATAGGCTAAAAGAGGTACTTAATGATGTAATATCAAAGGAACAAAGTGGAATCGCTCCAAGAAGGTCAATTTTTGAAGGGGTGATTATAGCTCATGAAATGATCCACTAGGTCAGAACAAACAAACTTAGCAAAAGGATGGTAAAGCCAGATATCAAAGGAGCTTATGATGAGGTAAATAGAGTTTTTTTGTTCAAATTTCTGGAAAAATTTTGTTTTAAGGAGGAATGGATTAGATGGTTAAAGGGTTGTTTAACCTCTTTAAGGTTTTTAGTGTTGGTTAATGGAAGTCCTCAAGGTTTTTTTTTAGTTAGAAAAAGGAATTAGGCAAGGTGACCCTTTATCTCCTTTCCTATTTGGGTAAAAGCACAAACCTGTGTCACCCTTTTGTAAATAAAAAGGCTAACAAAAGTATAATTGTTCACCTTCAGTTATATAAAACTAGTACTATTATTTTGAATTTGAAAATAAAGTAAACTAATGAAATGTGTATAAATGGATAAGCTTAGGATTATAATGTTTAATAATTATTGCATTAAGAATTGATATATTTTCCTAATTTTAATATATAATTTTTTAGCTACTGAAAAATGCTAAAAATTAGGGGTCTGGTTCCCACCACAAAACTGCATGGAAATAAACTTATTTCCCTTTGATCTCAAACTATTTTTAAGATAACATATATACCTAGAATAATCAAAAATAAAAATCAGTTTTAGACCTATATTTTCTGTTTTATAGTGATTCAAGTTTCAATTCACCTAAAATCGATAGTTTTCATCTCCCACCACATTTTTCAAAACAAATTTATTCTAACCAAAAGAAAAAACTATACATTCCAAAAGAGGACTCTCTCCTCTAGAATGTCATATAATTTTTGATTTTTTTATATGATTTAATATTTTTTCTTTCTCAAAATTGACATCTTTTCAAGTGTTAAAGTACGTGCTTTGAAATTTTTTTAATTATAATATACTATATCTAATGAAAATACTATAAACTCTATATGAGAATATTCTTGACTTTGAGCTCTATAAAATGGTGTTTATATGTTATTAAAAAAACATCATAAAAAATAGTAAGAGTTATTGAAATGCCATTTTTTTGAAATAAATTTATTTCTTTAGTAATTGGATACAAACTAGTATAAAACATACATTTAATGGACATTTCTAATTGGAAAAGTGTGAGACCATATATAGCTTAGCTAGAATTAATTTATATAGATCATATGTTTGAATAAAATTTAATTTTAGAAAGAAATACTCAAATTCAATCGTTCTGATAAGTCAACTTGAATGGTGACACAACTTTGTACTTTTACCCATTTATAATTTTGATTGAAGTATTAGGGAGGTTAATCAAAGAAAGAAGGGTTAGAGGCCTATGGAAAGGGGTAAAGGTGGCAAGGGGAGTGGACCCAATCTCACATTTGTAGTTTGTGGATGACACGTTTCTTATGGGTAAAGCTTCAAAGCAGGAAGCTAGAATTATGAATTTTTTTTAGAAATTTATGAAAAAGTATCAGGACAAAAAATAAATTAGGCAAAGTTTGAAATTTTCTTTTTTAACACCCCTCTTTATAGAAGAAGAGCTATTGGAAGAATTTTGAATATAAGGCAGGGAATTCTTCTGACTAAGTATTTGGGAATCCCTTTATTCCAAGGGCATAATAAAAGTGAAGTGTGGAAGGGATTGGCAAAAAAATTTCTGAGGAAGATGGAATGTTGGAAAGGTAAGTAGTTGGTTTCAGCAAGAAGGACTTAAATAAGGCACAAAACTTGGTGAAGGTTTTGCAAATGGGGTTGCAAGCTTTGGGTTTAACCATGGAGGAAACTCCGTAGTAAAGCATGCTCAGGCTAGAGTAGTACCGGGATGGGTGACCTCTCGAGAAGTCTCAGTGCTTCACTCCTGTGAGCATCACCTAGATCCAATGAGTGCTAAGTGTTCCATTTATTCTCATGAGGGATGGATTAATGTTGAATCACTAATCATGAAACATGGGTCAATGAGTTTGACACAAAATCACACAGTTAAATCTTGATTAGTAATACCACAAGGATTTTAATGCTAAAATCTATGGTTTCAACAGTCCCTATTTTCTCAATGATGTGTTTAAAAATCCCAAAGAAGGTGATTAATCTAGTGGAAAGGCATATGAGGAAATTCTTCTGGAGTGGGGCAGGAGAGGAGAAAAAATGGCCTTTACTTAAGTGGGAAAAAATATGTAGGCCCAAGAAGTTTGGAGCAGCAAGAATTAGAGATTGGAACACAATGAATACAGCTTTAGGAGCTAAGTTGGTGTGGCAGTTGGCAAATGATGTAGAGCAATTGTGGGTAAGGATTCTTAAAGCTAAATATTTGGATTCTAATGAGAATATAAGGATTTTAACTATTCAAAATCTAATTAGAGGTTCTGCAATATGGAACTTCATTCTATCATGCAGACATGTCATTACTAACCATATTTCTTGGGTCATAGGTAATGGTAATAGTGCAAAGTTTTGGGAGGATTCTTGGAATGGAAACAAATCTTTAGATGAGGAAATAGGGGATAAAAATATGAAATATTTTTTATGTGATTTGTGGGGCAGGAATGTGAGAAATTATATGGAGGAAATTGAAGGGGTATTTGGGAAAAAATGGATGTGGAAAGACTGGAGAGTGGAGGGCCTTTCTAAAGAACAAAAACAATCCCTAAGGGAGATCTTTAAGAGAAGAAAGGTTTGCATAGTTAATAAGGAAGATAAGATTAGCTAGTGTGCAACAGCCTCGGGTAAATATTCAGTTAAGCTTGGATATGAAATGTTAGACACTAAGGTGGAAGAATGTTTTGAAAATGGGGATTTGTGTTGGAGTAAATAAATTCTCCCAAAGGTTGGAACACTTGCCTGGCTAGCAATACAAGGCAGAATCCTAATAGGGGGTAGAAGATCAAGCTTTGGGTTTTAGGGCCCTACAAATTGTGTTATGTGTGGAATAACAAAGGAGAGTGTTGATCGTTTATTGTTAAATTGTGACATAGCAACAAAGTGTTGGAGCTTCCTTCAAGGAAAATTGGATTGGGTTGGACTATGGAGCACCTCTCTTAAGGCTTTCTTCATCTCATGGCTAAGGGGAGGAAAAAGAAACTTTTTTTAATGCATTTGGAGAGTAAGTCCCTCAATTGTGATATGGGAGGTTTGGAAGGAAATAAATAGAAGGATATTTCAGGATAGATCAGAGACAATTGATCAGCTTCTAAAATGGATTGATCATTCTATTGAAGAAGAGATGAATGCAGCAGTCGTTAGGAAAAATTTATCAAACTGTGTGTTCATGAACTATGATAGAGCAATTCAAAAAATGTGGCTAGGAATTAAAATAGGAAAGGCGGGAGCTACAGGAAAAGAAATTTCTAAAACAAAGAAAAGAGAGGAAGCGAAGTGGGTAGCTCCTAAAAAAGGCTAGTTAAAAGTAAATTTTGATGGGGCTTCTAAAGGAAACCTAGGGAATTCGGGTATAGGATGCATTATTAAGGACTATTTAGGAGAGACAGTGGCTTATGGAGCATTAAGGCTATAGGATGGGACAAATAATGAAGCAGAGTTCCAAGCAACATTGTTAGCATTAAAATGTATTTAAAAGATTTGATGATGGTTGTGCAGGTGGTGAGTAATAATTCAATTCATGCATGGCACCTAGGAAATTTGTTACAGTCTATTATGGAATAGTTAAATGGTTTTGAGGATTTTCAAATATGTCATATTTTTAGAGATGCAAATAGAGATATAGATGCTCTTTCAAAATGGGCAATAGGTTTAATTGATGATAGGAAGCCAATTTTTGAAACTTATAGCCATTGGGAAGTATTGGGCGAAGAGGTTTTTTGCATTGATTATGTGGTGACCTTTGTAAGAATGGTTGAATACTTTGGAGAAATAAAGGAATGATGACTGATGTCATAAAGGATTGTCAAAAAACTGATGAAGAGATATGGAAAATTGACAATAAAGGATTTCATCATGACAAGAGGTGGTAAAAGGGTTCATTTGATGTGTGTGGATGGGTGATGGGATGTTTTCTTAAGTGTGAATACAGTCAAAAAGCAATATATAGTAATGGTAGAAAATCTATTCTAACCAACTAAACAGTAATCTAAGTGATAGTGACTGAATTGAAAGGCAGATGGAGGCAACTTTTACCTTTAGAATGAGTAGATAGCAGAAGGCTTTGTTCGAGCCGATGCAGGACAAGAGGTTGAAATTACTGTTCAAATGCCCAATGCTAGGAGTGATGGAAGCCATTAAGGAGACAGTTAGAGAGTTGTTTCAAAATGCCACCCATCATTGGAAGACTAACACAAATATTGCAAAAATAATAATGGCAAGGGGGTTGGAGATTGCAAGCTTGATGGATGAGGTGGAGTGGGTAATGAAAAACTTGTTCCCAAATGATTTAATTGTGGGAATGGAATCCCTTTTAGAATGGGCATGGTCAGGGAAAGACTTCCACTACAGTGAATGTTATGAAAATTATGAAAAAGGCATGAGAAGTGGCAGGGTGGGTTCCCTGTGGTGGCCAACAAGGGTGGATAAGGAAGGTTATAAAGCAAAAATAAATTTGGCATGGGCTAAATTGGTGGTGGAAATAGGGAGCTTCCTGGAGGAGAGTGGTCAAGGGGTTAGAGGCTTCTTCATTACTTACCCAAGGAAGAGGAGAAGTGTAGGTGGAAGAAGGATAAGGAGGATGGAGAGGGTGAAATTCCTAATGAGGGTGGAAGGGTGACAAAGAAGGAGAAGAAAATTGGCCATTTTGGTTTAATTTATTGTGTCTGAAAGTTGATGGATGAGGATAAACGTGACCACTGAAGGAAATTTTGACAATGGAAAGTGGAACAAAGCAGCCATGCAGATCAATTCAATAATAAAAAAGACAATTTTTGAGGGCAGTTTTTGGTAAGACTAGGGAAAATAGAGCAAAGAAGCGCGTGAATGAAATGCGGCCGAGGCAAAGCAAAGGCCAAGCAATGGAATGGAAAGTGGAAAATGGAAAAAGTACAAATGAACAAGTGGTGGATACTCTTTTCTTTTTTGATGTTTATGTCAATGGCCAATTATTATGTGCCAAGATGTATATGGGTTTAGTTTATGAAGGTAGAGGGTTTGGGGGAAAGATAAAAAAAATTATGTATAGTTAAATGATTTCTAGAGATGAAACTTGTATGTGCAAAGGAAGGCTATACTTTGAAGCCCAGATATAATATTTTTTAAATGATATTTTAATAATATAAAATCTTATTACTGACCCAAAAAAAAGAATGTAGGATGTTTGTGTGAAATTGGAAGTTATTAAACTTTGAAGAGTAGAGAAGCCACTTAGAGGGTCAATGTGAGTAGGATCCTTAGGATCTAAGTTAGATGTTGTGAAAAGGTCATGATTATCATCATGTTCAATGGGACCTAAATTTATTTGAGATATATTTTGAAAGGAATGAGAAGAAGGACCAAGGGTGTGGTGTTTTATCACTAGGGCACTCATAGGAGAAGGATAAACAAAACTTGTAAAGGCCTCATGTATAGAAGGGATATGCATAGAAAGAGATTTATCAATAGAAGAAAGGACCATGGAATCAATTAAAAATGCCTCATGAGAATAAATTAATCCATATCCTTATCTAAGGGTTCATCCCAAATAATAGAATCATCCAAAAAGGGAAGAAAGCTCTCATTAAAGAAGGAGCAATCATGACTAAAATAAGTTTCAAGAAGGACAGAGTAATCAATATTCCTATCCAAAGCATCCCAAATATTAGCACTATCAAGGTTAATAATATCATGAATCACTAAAGGTTGATCAACATCATCTTTTAAAAGATTTCCCTTTGAAGGAGAATGGGAATCAATACAAGGAAAAACTAATTTTTCATCATATGCATGAAATGGAACATCTTGAATATCACGAATGAAACTTGGAAACAAAGATAAAAACCCCATTGAAAGGAAATGCAATCTATAAATGAACTAAAATGCAAAATTTATGTGTTTTCAAAATAAAAATATATGAAATGAAACAATAAAGGAGGAGATCTAAATACCACAATAGCTTACAAAGTAGATATGGATACACCAATGCAAATAGTCTAACTCCAATAAGAAAAGTGAATAGGAATTTAGGCTCACAAAAAAGAAGGTAAACACCCAATGAAATGCAATCGTCTAACTCCATAATCAAACAAGAGACGCAAGCAAGTTGAGTTAACCAATTAATGTAGGGTAGGAAAATGAATGCAATCCAACCCATATTACATTAATAAAAATGGGAAGACCAAGATTCACCCCTTGGATTGATTTGATTGATACAAAAGAAAGTATCAATGCAAAAAAGATGAATAAATTGGATTTATTTCCCTCTCACCTCCACCTTAAGATGGTTTAAGCAAGAAGATATGAAATATAGATTTGAGATATAAAGATACGACAAAATGATAAAGTGTATAGAAATTAAAAGAGGAAGATCATATAACTCACAAAATATAAACCAAAAAATGGGCTATCAAATAACCTGTGAAACGATTGATTCTCATGTTTTAGGATGAAAACTATGCTATGGATCATCAGGGGTGAAAACTACACAGAGAGCTGATATGTTAGGGGAAACCTGGGTAATCAGGGGTGCCTACAAACTTGATTGATTGTTTGTGATGTTGATTCTTATTTTTCAATTCTAAAGAAAGCCAAAAAGGGTATCCAGATCTACAACATGTGCATCAATCTAAGATGTAAAGGCTATAAAATAAGGAGATTTTTTTTTGTTTTTTTTGGGGGGGAGTTGGGTGGGGGGGTTTCCTCAATAAAACCTTAGTTTAGGAATTAACCTTGAATTGAAATAAAGATAGAATGCTAGCAAGTAGTAGTGATAGATCTAACATAAAATAAATGTAAATATATGAATATGCTCTTGAATTGGGAATGCAATCAAGTAGGTAGATGCAATAGCTTTCACTCAACTTCAAAACCCTAAAAATGAAATCAAAGTGACATCAAAACCTTTATGAATGAATGTTCTTGAAATCCACTTTAGGAATGCATGTAGATGAATGTATATCTTGAGAGGATGAATGTCGAAGATGCAACAAAGGATCTTGAAAGTATGAAGGGAGATCTTGAATGTTGGAATGATACATCTTGCATAAAATCCTTCAATATCTTGAATGCATGAATCCTTGATATTCAATGGAGGAACAACTTGAATGCATTGAACACTTGAAGGATACTTGAGAAATTGAGAGCTTGAGTGTAAGTACTTAGACATGAACTTTGATGATGAGAAATGGAGAAAATGTAAGGGCTTATATAGAGATTAGAATTAACTAACTCCCACGGGGCAACTTGCCTAAGAATTAACACCCTAAAGGCACTTGGACATGGGATCCGAAGAGGAGACTGAAAATAGGTCCCAATTAGGGGTGCACTACACCCCTAAAAATTAGGTCCCAAAACCTCTGGGATCCTAAAATAGGTCTTGAATCCAAGATATAGTTGTTACGCTGTAGAGAGAAAATTCCAAGTGGATAGATCTTCAAAAGGGATGACCTAGGAGGACAGACTCTACCTTTATCTTAGCACTATGAAAAGATGAGCTTTAAAGATTATCTATTAAGTTTTACCCCAATTTTGCCTAGGAGAAAGGATAGAAAAGGGAAGGAAATATTAAAGGTGTAAGGAGATTGATGATATCACATTAAAATAGGTGTAGAACCTTTACTAAATTAGAGTGTGCTCAATTGAAGATGGTACACCATGAAGTACATAACATTTATCAAGAAAAATCAAACAAGAGATGCAAGTAAGTTGGATTCACTGATTAATGTAGGGTAGGAAAATCAAAGCAATCCAAACCATACATGAATAAAAGGGGGAACACCAAGATCCACCCCTGGATTAGGTTTGATTGATACAAAGGAAGTATCTATGCAAAACAGTAATGTAAAAGGTATGAATAACTCATATTTATTTCCCTCTCACCTCCACCTTAAGATGGTTTAAGCAATAAGATATGAAATATAGAGCCAACATAAAGAAATGAAAAGATGATAAAGTGTATGGAAATGAAAAGAGGAAGATGAAATACCTCACAAAATACAAACCCAAAGCTATCAAATGGCCTTTGTAAGGGTTCATTCCCAAGCTAAGGATTGAAAATTGGGCTATAGACAAAACCTAGAAATCGTTCAGTGATATGTCTGGGGCTACCTGGGTAATCAAGGGTGAAATGAAGCATAAGGAATGTATTGCACCGTTGATCGATTGTGTGTGATGGTGATTCTCATTTGACAATTATGAAGAAATCTAAAAAGAGTATCCAAATTTTCAACCTATGCATAAATCTAAGATTTGAAGCTTGCAAAACAAAGAGATTTTTTATTTTTTGTTGGGGGGTTTGCCTCAATCAAACCCCAGTTTAGGAATTAACCTCAAATTTAAAATAAAGATAGAATGCTAGCAAGTAGTAGTGATAGATCTAACATAAAAGTAATGTAAATCTATGAAAATGCTCCTAGATGTAGAATGTAATCAACTATATAGATACAATAGCTTTGACTCAACTTCAAAACCTTATAAATAAAACCAAAGTGACATCAAAACCTTCATGAATGAATGCTCTTGAAATCCTCCATAGGAATGTGTGTAGATGAATGTAGATCTTGAGAGGATGAATGTAGAAGATGCAACAAAGGATCTTCTAGAAAGTAAAGTCCACCAAGATAACTGAGAGGGGGGTGAATCAATTATTAGATCAAAACAAATCTTATTAACCTTATTAAATATGAAACATGTAATTGGGTAAAAGTACAAAGTCGTCACCTTTCAGGCTGACTTATCAAAATGATTGAATTTGAGTATTTCTATCTAAAAATCAATTTTGTTCAAACACATGATCTTGATAAATTTATTCTAGCTAAGTTATATATGGTCTCACACTTTTCCAATTGGAAATGTCTATTAAATGCATGTTTTATACTAGTTAGTATCCAATTACTAAGAAATAAAATTATTTCAGAAAATTGACATTTCAATAACTCTTACTATTTTTTATTATATTTTTTAATAACATATAAATGTTATTTTATGGAGCTCAAAGTCATTCTCATATAGATTTCATGGTGTTTTAATTAGCTATAGTATATTATAATTAAAAAATTCTACAAATATGTATTTTAACACTTGAGAAGATGTCAATTTTGAGAAGGAAAAATATTAAATCATATCAAAAAAAATTTTAAATTATAGGCATTCTATAGGAGAGAGTCCTCTTCTAGAATCTATAAAAAAAAAATATTGGTTGGAATATATTTATTTTGAAAAATGTGGTGGGAGATGAAAACTATCGATTTGAATAAGTTGAAATATGAACTGTTATAAAAGATAAAATATAGGTCTAAAGCTAATTTTTATTTTTGGTTGTTCTAGCTACATATGTTATCTATAACATAATCTGAGATCAAAGGGAAATAAGTTTATTTCCATATCATTTTGTGATGGGAACTAGACCCCTAATTTCCAACGTTTTTTAGCAACTAAAAAGTTATCTTTAAAAATAGGAAAATATATCATTTCTTATTCCAAATAATTATTAAAAATTATAATCCTAAACTTCATCCATTTGTACACATTTCATTAGCTTACTTTATTTTGAAATTCTAAATAATAATACTAGTTCTATGTCATTGAATGTGAACAACCATACTTTTGTTAGCCTTTTCCTCTATAAAAGGGTGACACAGGTTTGTGCCTTTACCCAATCAACAAGTGCAACAACCATAAGAAGATAACCATACACAATAATGCCTGATTTTATTAACTAGGGAAACTCTTGATCAGAGGGAAAACCCTAGTGGGGATGGTACCAACAAAATGATGTAGTAATATATAAGTTTCTTATAAGAGGATGAACCCTATTAGGAGACAATGAAATACATTTAGTACATACCAATACTTGTTAGGATACTTTGAATCCTTGTGAGGAGATTCCAACCTTGTTAGGAGTCTTGGAAGTTAGAAGGACCCACTATCCAAAAAACTTAAGGGCCAAGATCACCGAACTCACTGTCCAACTGGCCTTAGTAATATCCTTTTCAAAATAATAGCAGTAAATAATTATCCACTGTAGCCTCTTTGCAAATATAGTCTCTTTTTCATCTCATTGTACCTTCACCGCATCAAACACTTCCCTCGTCATCAAATATTCAATATCAGGTTCACTGGATCTCACATCCAAGTTTGCATACTCACATTACACAAATCTTGCTCACAATCACTTCGATCACTTAACCAAACTATCACAAGGAAAAAATCTTTCGTTTACACCAAGTCCTAAAACTAATTATTGAGTTTTCCTTGATGCTTTCTCAATTTACAGTTACAATATGTGACCACTTAAGATAATATATTACACATTACATTACAACTTTTCATAATTACAACCAAATTGTCAACTCAAAGTCTTCATAGCTTTTCACACGATGCTCATCAGGATGTATATGCTTGAACATTACATCTTCATCATGTATTCTTCCTTTTTTAACTTGTGCTTAACCATATTCTATCTCTGTTAGGAGATACAATCAAAACATAGATAATTGCTTCTCAGGAACTTTGTTTAAATGTTGTCTTCAATAAATCTTGAATAACTGTCAATTGTCTTCATATTTTTGTATGTGCACTTAACCATGTCATCATGACACACTATAGAACATGTCCTCAACTGTGCATAGAATCATCTTCAATCCTCACACCCCATGACCTTAATCTCTATTTGTTGCTATGTCAATCTGTACAAAATAACATGTATGTTAGCATCAATGATGAACACTACCATGAATGCAACATATGATATTTGTATCATCTCTCCAACAATACTAGGATACTCCCCCACAAGAACACCATCAAAAATCATGCTAGCAATCTCCCTTTTTGGCATTGATGCCAACATAGATGAAAAATATCTAAGTTCCATGAACACTAAATACTCTATTGCTATTAGTCATTGTATTGTAATCATATTTATCAAATCCTCTTCATCAATAAAAATTTTATCTCACAAGACTTCTCCCCCATTGATATTCTTCCCCTATTGACATCAATATTCTCCAAAGAATATTTTTCATGTACAACTCTCCTTCATTGACATCAATGATAAAGGCATCATTATGTCAATATTGCTGCATAAAATCTTCAATAAGCTCAAGTGTTCAAAGACACTGTTAAATACCAATTACCAAGATTCCTTCATGACTCATCTCAAACATAGGTACTCCTACATAGAGGAAGCATCAAGCATCCATTCTAGAAAAAGAATAGTGCTTTGTACCATTGGGCTGATGCAATCTCTGCATCAACTACTCAAAAGTAGGTAGGGGCGTAACCCCAAGCACACCTCTCAAGTACTCAAATGTATCCTTTAGAAAAGGCTTTGTAAATATGTCTGCTATCTACTCCTTTATATTGATATACTCCAATTTGATCTCTTTCTTTGCAACTTTCTCTCTCAAAACATGATATTTAATAGATATGTGCTTTGTCTCTGAATGCAAAACTTGATTCTTCGACATACTCATAGTACTTGTGTTATTACTGTATATGATAACAAGCTCTATAAATGAAATTCTAGTATCCTTTAACATTTTCTTCATTCATTTGATCTAATTACAATTATTTTCTACTACTACATACTCTACTTCTGTTGTTCTCTGTGAAATATCATCTTGTTTCTTCCTTAGCCAAGAAACTAATCTTCCTCCCAAGAATAATGCTCCACCACTTGTACTCTTTATGTCATCCATATTGCCTTCCTAATCTACATTAGTGTATGCACACAAGGTAAATTCATTTGATCTATTGTACCATAACCCAAAATGAGATGTATCATTAACCCCCATATTTGTCTCGCTATTGCTATTACTGATATACAAACTTTACCAAGTCAAAGTTGAACTTGAATCTTTTTCCCCTTTACTTCAATTCCAAGTTCAAGTTGATATTATTTGCAAAAAGGTAAAGTCCTTCGTCTGGTTTACCCATCAACCCAACATGCCTTGCAAAGAGGAAGTTGAAGTTGAAATAGGAAAGTGTTGCTTCAACTTCAACTTTGATTCCCCTTTTTCTAATGATTTTCTATTAGTTTCTTCTTGCATAGATTTGTTAAGTAAACAAGCATGTTTTTCTAAAAAGTGGCCCCACATTCTTATCTAGAGCTAGAGATGTAAAAGGCAATAAATGTGACAACTAAGTGGCATGTGTCAAAGTACAAGTTGTTTTTGGGAAAGTAAAAGTAATGATTGATTGGCATCATTAGAAGTAAAATCGCATGTTGATTTGACGAGGATAATTAACTAAAAATGACTGAGAAGTCTTGTCAAGTAAATACACACACATTGATATTAATGATTTTGCACACTCTGTATGTATCCATGATTTCCCAAAATTTCACTCCTTAAATTCTCTCATTTTCTAGTTTAATTGCTCATCTTACCTTGTCGGAGCCCAAAATATGAAGCTAATAAGAACAGAACTAGAGTGCTTGGCTTTGTAGAAACTAGTGAGTGTATAAATTGGCCTTCTCTAGATATTTTGTTTTCTTGCACCTAGTTTTTGTTAGGTTTCTTTTCAGTATTTATTTTTGCAATCCTATGTTAAAGCAACCATGACTCTCTTTTGGCCTAAGCTTCCTAAGCCTAAGAAACCTGCCTATTGAGCCCCTTATTTGAGATTTGGGATACTTTCCTAGTCAATGTGGATTCAACCAAACTAGTAGAAAGAGTTCAAAATACACAAGGTGGAACCATATACTAGAAACTCACCAATAGTGGTTTGGTAGAAGCTGCAACATTCTCAACCGACATAGGATGTCCAAAATTGACTGTTGAGTGTGTGAACTATTATGACCCACAGACCAGGTGTATCAAGAAAGTCATAGGTGAAGCTTTGGCTAGAATGGATAGGGTTAAAGTTAGCTCGTCATTAAGGATACCTCATAAAGAGCCTTATGATTCATGGACATTTGAAGAAGTTGAGCTCTTGTATGGAGAAAACAAGAAGGATTATGACTCTATTGTGGCAAAAACCTGACTTTTAAGACCAACACTAGGAGGCTCAAGGTTACCCAAACCATTGACCATTGAGCATTTTATCAAGGAAATCACCGACATAGTTTTTTCTGCTGAATAGAGTAAAAGGGAATGAGCACACCTTTCACTAGGATGATTCAATGTATTTATTCATTCAGAAAATTGTTGAAGCAAAGAAATTCATTGACTGAGCAAACTTGATAGCTAAAGGGCTGCAAAGAGGCCTTGTGGGTTTGAATAACTTCAACCTGTTCTTCATGTCCTCCTTTTTGGTTTACATCCTAGCTATGTCTAAAGAATGGGAAGGTTTCCCACATGAGCCTTGGACAGATGGCATGACTATTTACTAGTACTATAGAAACCTTTAGACTAGGGAATCTTATAAAGAATTCTAGAGAATTAATGATGTGTTTCTAGGGAAATTGGTTTTCAAGCTTTGAGGTCAAGAGAATTATACGCTCTCTAAATAATCTATGCAAAATATTAAGATTTATGGTTGTTATTATATCCAATATCCTAGATTCACTTATCTTGGAGTCGAGGGCTTCACTAATGAACCTTTTAAGCTCCTCGTTATTGCCTAGATAATGTCATCCTATCATAAATATGTAGGCAGCTCATCAATATCATGGATTTATCTGAGAATATTAAGAAGACTCATACTTTTCTATTTCCTATAGAGGTTGGCCACTACAGATGTCCCAATATCAAACAGGTTATTTTGACAAAGTTCATGATATCCAATCTATGTCTGAAGCCCTACTTTACCAGAGAAAACTTTGATTACATGGGTTTTTTCCAAAGAAAACCTCAAACATGCATCCTCTCTCAGGAATGTTCCTCACCTAAAAGATTATTGGGCCAATTGCTCTAATGAGTTTGAAGTAAGAAAAATATTATGGTCAAGAATGACTGTAGGCCAAGTACAAGCATTCAAAATTAATCTTGACCTAATGAGGTAGAAGAAGATGATAATGGGAAGGTGGTGGATCCCTTGTATATTAAACAAATTTAATGTCTCCCTATCCCTAAACTAGATTGGAACAAGAGAGAGCAAGATGATTTATATTCTCAGATGACATGTGTATTGAAGAGGACAAAATTGGTTGAAAGTAAAGATGAATCGAGTGTATACTCGAAAAAACCCCAAAAAGAACTCAAAAGTTAGACAAAAGAAACCTTCCAAAGAACTAACAGTTTTTAATTAGATAAACAGGTTTTACAGGGAACCTAAAACCCGAAAGTTAGTACCTAAGAAGGCTGATAATAAGCATTAAGCCCAGCCAAAGGAAAGAGTACTGAGAAAAGACCAGGAAAAGGAAACAATCAAAGCCACAGCCAAAAGCCAAAACAAAAAGCCAAAAGATAGCGATAACCAAAAGAACAGACAAGAGTTATTCCTCATTCTTTCGCTCCAGATCATGCATCACCTGAGCAGCCTCAAAGGCCTATTGATTCTTCTCTGTTTCCATCTGTTGCACCCTTTGATTCACCTGGTCCTGAGCAGGAGTGGAGTTGTCCTTTGCAGGTTCGTCCTCCGTTCTGGCCTCGTCCCTGTCATTTCCATCCTCATCATCATGCATTTCTCTGTCTTTGATCCAGCCCATGAGAGAGATGATGTTATTGTTGATAGAACTTAATAAGGAAAACATCTGATTCGCAAGGTTGTGATTGTAGTTTTCCAGATTGTGTATCCTCTGTTCTGCCAGAGTGAGCCTATCAGCTGCATCCGTCTTCCTGTTGGCATTCATTCCTTTCCTTTTTGCCTCAATGTGTTTCACCTAGTCTTTAACCTCCTCAAGCTTGTGGAAAAGCCATTTGATTGATCTAAAATTATCAATCATGCTATTGCGAGCATTACTTAAAAGGTTCATCCCTATCTCCCTGGCTTTGTCCGAAATAGCCACAATCGTCGGATCAATTAATTCTTCCAGCCACTGCTCTTCTTGATTATCCATGAGGATTTGGGGATTCATGGCCTCCCTAAAGATTCCCATTTTGGCAATTTTGACATTGAATTTGATCCACGCTTTCCTCCTGTTATTGGTCTGCACTTCCCCTTCTGCATACCCAACTTTCTCCTCTTTTTGCTCCTCAGGGTGGAGATGGACAGGAGAAAGGGGCAGCATAGATGCCTCCTCATATTGAGAGTGCACATCCTCCAGACTCTCCCTCTTGTGCTTCTTCCTTCCAGTGTCCTCCTTTGTTTCCTCCTGCATTTCCTTCACCACCTCCTTAGACTCCAGATTCTCCTCATCTTCGCTACTTCGCTCCTCAGCCTTCTCAGCCTACTTCTGCCCAAGATCCCTAAGGCTTTTTTTGCTTGGGGTTATAGGGGGGGGTATTTTTTGACATGATAAGTTTCTGCTTTCCCTAAAGAGGAAATCTCGCCCTTCTCAGAACTGAGGCTCTGAATATCATCCGAGTCAGAGGAGTAACTGGAACTTCTAGACTCCACTATCTCTGTCTGAGGGGGGGCATTGCTAATAGTCTAAGCTTTGAAGTGCTCATGGATAAGTAGCAGCAGCCCCTCATGCAGAGCCGGGTTAGCAATGGGCTTCTTTTTGAAGCTGTCCATCGCCTTACTCATAGAGGTTAACAAATAAAAAGGGAAAGAAATTCTAGCTTTCTTCCGGAAATGATTTAAAATAACAAAGTGGTGGGTTTAGGCTCTATCAAACCTTGGGTCCAGAGTGATATACTCAATAATAGCTTTCAGAACATACCTCCACTGCTTCTTCATGGAGTCAGGGACATAGTAGGTGTCAATTTTTTTCAACGCCTTCAATTCCTTCTCACTCTCCACAAAATCCTTAACCGCATTGGCTGAGAGCTTCTTATCCCTGAAGAATTTGAAACCCTCAATAGGGATCTCGGTGATAGCCGCAATCACCTCCTCCGTTATCTGGAAATCGATGCGATTCACCTTAACCCTGCCATCTTTCCAGGACCCCACCATACTGTTGGTCACCTCCTAATCAAAACCATGCAGCTTCATGAGATACTTGGTTACCCCACCCTCATCCAGCTTTTCCAAAACTTTCAGCCTGTTTCTTCATTTCTAAAAGTCCCCCACTGGCTCCTTTCTGCATCTCTCGCCCACCATCTCTGTACACTGCACACCCGCTTTACTCATAAGCTCTTCACTGTGAGACTGGAATGGACCACCAAGATTAAGCAAAGAGCAGAGAAAAATAACTATGTTGTTGCCCTTGAAATGATTTCAATAAACAACCCACAAAGCATGGCAATTAATCAATGAAGGATATCTGCATTTATGAATTCCCACTCTTATATTATGAAAAGTACCCATATATCTTAACCCTTTCATATTCATAACTACAACTTGATATCCTTTGTACTTCCTTGGATTTTATCCAAGTCGATCTGACACTTGACGTCCACTGGCAAAGAAGTTCCAGGAAGCCAAGTCAATTTTTGGTCTATGTCAACCCCTATATTTGCCAACCTGTCGGCAACTGGGTTTGCTTCCCGAAAAGTATGGGTGAAGTGGAATTTTTTGAATTTGGCAAGGGTCTCTCTAGTCTCATTGATAATATTTGCAATCATCCAAGATGGAAACGAATTGCCATTGATGCACTTAATAATGTTATTCGAGTCCCCTTCCAGCCATAAATTGGTGACCCCAATTTCAAAAGCTAGTTTAACAACATTGCACGCGGCATTGGCTTCCGCAAAATGATTTGTTTGGAAACCCAATGGGAGAGTGAAAGTCACAATACTATGTCCATTTTCATTTCTAACCACACCTCCACTACCCAAGGATCCAGGGTTGCCCTTGGAGGCTCTGTTGAAGTTGGCTTTGTGCCAGCCTTAAGGGGGGAGGAGCCACTTGGCTTCCTATCTTTTTCTCATTTTGTCTTTTACCTTCTCCTTATTCCTGCTTCCTGTCTCAAAAGGTCCCCTCTTCCTCACGAAAATTTTTTCCTTTATGTTATTGAAGATCTTCCTTCCAACAACCAAAGTCAGCTCCTCCTTGTCTCTGAAAATCTAGTTGTTTCTCTCCTTCCATATGCTCCAACAAAAATGGGGCAGGAGCCAGGAGTTGATTTCCTTCAAGGCAGACCCATTGAACATACCATGCCATTGGCAGAAAAAGTCTAAGAGGTTGGAAGGAATGCACCAGCTGTGGTCAAGGTCCTGGGTGAGGAAGTCCCAGACTGTCTTGGAGTAAGAGCAATGAATGAACAAGTGATTGCCTATCTCTAACTCATCTTTGCATAAAACACATCTGTTGGGCATGATATGACCTCTTTTAATGAGATTTTCCTGGGTGAGATTTTTGTCCTGAAGTGCCAACCAAAAAAACATGTTGACTTTTGGCGTTAGGCCTGGGAGCCAGGCCCTCGACCAAGGGGGGGACACTTTTGTACTCCATAAAGAAAAATACCCAAAGGCAACCGAATAGAGCCCATTGGCATTATCCCTCCAAACCAGGTCATCCTTGTTGGTGCTGAGGGATAAGGAATTAAGCATGATCATAATTGGTTTAAGGTCCTCTGAGATAATAAAGAGGTCCTTCCATCCCTATTCAGTCCTGTAGTTGCTGACTTTGTGCCCAAAAAGGTTGATGCAATCATTAGCCCAAACACCATAGCTAAGGTTATTAATGAGGGGGCCCTAATGAATCCAACAGTCCATCCAGAATAGAATGTTCTCCCCATTTCCTAGCTTCCAGGAGACCTTAGAGTTAGCCAAATCCTTGGCTTTTAAGAAGTCGTTCCAAACAATTGAGCCTCTAGGGATATCCTCACTGAAAAGAGTGAACTGAAAAGAGGGCCTTTTTATATACTTTTTCACCATAGTGTCTCTCCATTCCCCCGTGCTACTAAAGATGCACAAGATTTGCTTTGCTAGGAGGGCCTTGTTGATATGAGTGAGCTTCCTGATTCCCAGACCACCATTCTTTTTAGGGAGACAAACTTTGTCCCAAGCAACAAGGGGGTACCTTTTAATCCTTTCAATTCCTATCCATAAAAAATCCCTTTGGATTTTCTCCATCCTCTTGACGTATTTTTCGGGTATGGTAAAAAGGCTTAGAGCATATATTGGCAGGTTTTGAAGGATGGATTTAACTAGTTGACATTTTCCAGCTTGGCTGAGAGAGGCTCCTTTCCAGCCAGCCAGCTTCTTACTAAACCTATCCAAGATGCCATTTCAGAAGGAATCAGAGGGGGACGTTCCCAAGGAGAGACCCAGGTAGGTAGAAGGAAGCTTCCCCACCTGACATCCCAAGATTCTAGAGATTCTCTACTGTCTTCCCTCCAGAGTGTTGATAAAGAAAACAGAGCTTTTGTCCCAATTGATGAGTTGCCCCGACCCTCTGGAATAAGTGTTCAAAGTGTCTTTCAAAGCCTTGGCCTCCCTAACTGAAGCCTCTCCTCCCATAATGGTATCATCAACAAATTGTTGATGTGTGAAGGGGGTGCATTTGGAAGAAGGTTTAAAGCCTTTGATCCTTCCTTCTTCTTTTTTCTTCTCCATGAGTCTGCCAATACATTCCCCCAAGATGATGAAAAGAATCGGTGATAGAGGATCCCCATGATGAAGGCCTCTAGTAGGTTTGAAGAAATCAGAGGGGGATCCATTCACTAAAATAGCTAGTGAGGGGGTGGTGACCAGTTGGGAAATTAGCTTGCAGGATTTGACATCAAAGCCAAAAGCCTTCAACACTAACTCCAAAAAGGACCAATCCACTCAATCGTAAGCTTTAGACATGTCAAGTTTGAGTAACGTCCCTTCTCTCTTACCAGCTTCCATAGAGTGAATCACTTCATGCACCATGATAATTGAATCTAAAATCTGTCTGCCCGGGACAAAGCTTGATTGTTGTTGAGAGATAATCTGGGGGAGAAGCTTAAGTAGCCTCAAAGTGAGCACCTTCGAGATGATCTTATAAAATGAGTTGCATAAGCTGATGGGTCTGAACTTATCCAGAGTGTCAGCCCCTGGCACTTTGGGAATAAGAACTAAGAATGTGGAGTTGATTTCCTTCAGAATGCTTCTAGCTCCAAAGAACTCCTAAACCGCCTTAACAACATCCTTCATAATGACAGGCCAGTACATTTGGAAAAAGAAGGTAGGAAAACCATCAGGTCCATGCAATTTATCCGTCAGAAGAGAAAAAAGAGCTTCTCTCACTTCAAAATCAAAAGGAATGGCCCAGATCATATTATTATGGTGCGGTTGGAGGATCTAAGGGATACTAGAGACAATGTCTTCCTAGTCCAACTTAGAGAGAAAAGGATCCCAAGAAAGAAGGGAGGAGAAGAAAGAGACAGCTTCAAGTGAAATATCATCTTCCTTAGTTAGCACACCCTAATCTTTCTTCAGGCCAGAAATCCTGTTGTTAGCTCTATGTTTAAGAGTGGATAAATGGAAGAACTTTGTGTTCTAGTCTCCTTCCTTGAGCCAATTGATTCTAGATCTTTGCCTCCAGAACTTTTCCTCCTTACTAATGATGTCATGTAAATTAGATAGGATGGACAGTTCTTCATCTCTACTCGAGGCATCATACCCATTTTCCTGAATGGAGTCTTGGATAGAAGTGAGATTAGAAGAAAGATCCTCTTTCATAGAGAATAAATGACCAAAATCTGACTTATTCCAAGCTTTTATCATCCTTTTAACATTACTGAGTTTTCTAGCTACCCTGAACATAGCAGTTCCTTCCACATTTATGCTCCACTAGCCCTTAATTCTCTCTAGAAGGTCAAGGTGGGAGGTCCACATTTTCTTGAAATGGAAGGGAGGAGGTCTATAGGGGTCAAAAGGGACAATCGAGAGGGAGATGGGGGAGTGGTCGGACCCAATTCTAGGCAAAAGAGCTAATTTGTAAGAAGAGGACTACAACCAATCAAGAGAAATGAGAGCTCTATCCATTCTAACCTGAATACACTCCTTGCCTAAGCATTTATTGGACCAAGTAAAGTCACCACCCATAAGGTCCAGATCCAGAAAAGCCAAATCATTGATGAAGTTAGAAAGATCATGCCTGCTATCCCAGTCCTGAGGCAGACCACCTTTCTTTTCCTTATCCAGAAGAGGGGTATTGAAATCTCCCATAATGATGCCTTTTTTCAAGTTACTATTCTGAACCAGCCCTTCTGTTCTAGACCAGTAGGATTTTCTTTCTCTCTTGTTATTGGGGGCATAAATGTTGAGCGAGAACCAAAATTCATTGGAATGAATATTGAACACTTTACAAAATAGAATGTTACCTACATTGGAAACTGATTCCACCCTGAAAAGATTTGACTTGTATAAAGTTAGCAGGCCCCCAGAGGCTCCGTCAAAGTCTACAGCCTCACCGCTCATCATGTTACTAAACTCTATGTTTCTCAAAGAATCCTTTTTCATTTTTGTTTCTTGGATCATCAAAATATCTGGTCTCTGGTCTCTAATCAAATTCCTAATGATTTCCTGTTTATGGGCGCCATTTAGGCCCCTAATATTCCATGAGATGATCTTCATTTTTTATTCTTGGAAAAGTCCTTCAGGGTGCTTTGGCACCCATTCGCCAAACACCTTCTGGTCTCCTCTTCTCTGGACTCCCTTTCTGATTTCCTGCCTATTTTGGTTGTAGAGCCCACATCTAGTTTGCAACTACTCCTCGTCGCCACAAGAGAAGCCTTGGATGGATCTCTGATTTGGTTCTTCCTAAGTATCTCTCCCTTCTTTTCGAACTTCAAGGATCTAGAAGTCATATTAGCATTCCTTGGGGTGTTGTGAAGATCAACCCTTTGGTCCTGATCTTTCACCAAGTCCTCCTTATTTCCTATTTTGGTCGCTGCATCTCTGGTGGAGACCAAGTTTTCCTTTGGGTCCTGGAAGATGATAAGTTCCTTATTTTCTCTTTCCTTGATCTCTTCCGTGGAGCCCAGAACCTGCTATTCCTCACTGGGGAGAAGGTCCAAACCATCCTCCTGAAGACCTTTCTGCAAGACATCCTTAACTTCCTCTTCTCTAGGCTTGAGGGTCCTTTCCTTGACCTAATCATCCCCTAACAGCTGGGGTTCAGTTAAAGGTAGAGAGGAATTGGGTCCAGACTTGAGTAGTTCTCCTTCTTAACTTGTCTTTCCGTGAGGTTCTAGGTTTGTCCTCTTTGGGGATTCTACTACATACTAGGTCTCCGAAGATAGGTCCTTCTGGCCTTGTGCAGAGGTCTACTTTTTCCAAACTTTCTTCATCCTCAGTTGAGAAGAAGAAGGGGGATTCTTCTTTCTAGTCATCTTAGATTTCGGGCATTGAAATGCCTTGTGACTGGTTTTTAGATAGTGAAAACACCCAAAAGGAACACTTTCAAAGTCCAGCTGCTGGATATGGGTGCCAAGTTTGGACTAAAAACAAACCACTTCGGGCATATCTTCCCCTTCCCTCACTCCAACGCAGATCCTCGCATAAGTTAGCCTACTCTTCAAAGTAGTGATTGGGTCAATGGAGAGAAGCTCTCCGAAAGAGTTGGCCACTCCCTTGAAGACATCCTCATTCCAGAACTCCAATGGTAGCTTCAGGAGTCTGACCCATACCAGAGCTTGCTAGAGGAAAGATTCGTTTAAGTCCAATTGGGACGACCATCTCTGAAGCATGAGGGTGGCCCTTCCAAAGCTCTAGGGACTTTCACACATGATGTCAACCATGTCCTCTAGACAGGTGAACTCAAAAGAGAGAAAACCCTTAGCCATTGCAATGACACTGACCTGACCTTTCAAGCTCCATTTTTTCAGAGTGTAGGCCTGGACCACATCAATATTTGGTCTTGGGCCAATAAAATTTTTGACGAGCGTTCAGGACACGGAGGCAATGCTATGATCAACAATCTCATCTGGAATAGCTATCGTGCAAGATCCCTTTTCCAGACCTAACACAACCTTAACCAGAGGGAAAGAGGATTTACCTGATGGCTTGACTCCAAAGAGTGAGGCCCAACACTTTGGGAGAAACCCTAGTATGTCCTCACGTGGGTCCCCATCTCCTGACTCCTCCCCGATGCCTGCCTGGATCCCCTCCTGCGTGCCTGTGATTGAGGTCCGCCTCCCTGTGAATTCCCGCCTGTCTCTAGATTTGAATTTTGAACTTGCGCTCCCGCTCCCATTTTGAATTCCCACTCCCATTTTGAACTTGCACTCCCACTCCCAAAGAACTAACTATTGCCTCTAACTGTATCAATTTTTATTCTATTGTAGGTCAAAAGGAAGCTGAAGTTGAAGCCTGTGTTCCTTAGGTTCAACTTTAGGCAGTAAAGACTAAGAGAACTATTTTCTCAAATACAAACAACAAAAAGGTTGCACAAAGCAGAGTAGGGAGTGAAATCACAATAGACTTGGATTCTTCATAAATCAAGATAGTAGCAAAGAAAATCATAGGTCCTGATATGTCTGACACAATAGGAGACCAACAAAAAATGGCCAAAGGAGTAAGTGTACCAATGGATACTCTGGCCTTAATTGGTATCATTGCCACACCTAGAAAGGAACTTGTGACACCTAAATGATTAGAAACTTCTATAGAAACGAAGCAAATTATGGTACCACTCTCCATGCCAATGGATGAGTTAGTAAGTAAATGCCTTGGGAAATCTCCTAAAGTAAAGAAGGCAAAAAATAGAGTCTCAAATTGACTTTGACAAGAACACAAGGTGATGGTTGGTAGAAGTTACCAAACCTTCTCAAGGTAAGCTTCAAGAAGAGCTGACACCTCAAGATTATCAGGTATCAAAAGTAGACCTAGGAAAAGGTAGTAGAATAGTGGATATGAAAATATTTGAGGCATCTAACAAAAATATTGTTGACCGAGTATGGAAAGATGCCAAAGACAAACAGGACATGAAAGAAGCTATGAGAAACATGGCCCAGTATATCAATTCCATTATGCACCTAGAACCAAAGCCAATCAAAGAGATGTCTACCATTGTTGACATTAAATCTCTAGCCAATAATAGTTTTTAGATAACTTACAAAAGTACAAGGCTACTACCAAGATATTTGAGGAATGGGTCTAAATTGTGCAAAATGAAACAATAAAGTAGGTAAACATTCAGAGTGATACCCAAAAGGAGACCTCTACTATTGTCAAGAAGGTTGAATCAAACATTGAAGGATATGAGAAAGAAAAAGGTAATCAGGTGAAGGAAGTATTGTGCATTGATGAAGTACAAGAGTATGGTCTACAGAAGTTTCTCTCTGAGTGCCATGTAGCCAATCTGGATGACAAAACTTTCTACGTAATCTGAGAATGCATTCAATGGAGAAATGAAGCAATTGCATAGGGGATAACCAAAATCAAAGAAATATTTTATGGGCTTGAGGTTATAGATGACATAATCCTTATAGACCTAAAGCGGTTTCATAAACAATGTGCATAAGAAGAAAGAGACTCTGTTGCACCCACAAAAGATATCGTCAAACATATACATAAGAAATTCTTGGAAGTATACAAAAAGAAAATGTCTATGAGGCAAGACTTTTCCAACATTGCACATGATAAAGCCATGTTAATAATCAACCAAAAACACCTGGAGATGCATGAAGTAAATATCACAGAGCTAAAGAAGGAGAAGGAAGTTTGGAAATAGAGGATCGCTTATCTTGGCCTGCCTCATCAATCGGTTATTTCATCCTTTATTGTTGGATATGAAAGTTGGAAAGCTAGAAAGATTTTTGTCGGCATGGACAAAGCCCCATGACACCTAGAATCTTCTAGTTGGATGTTAGCTAGCTTTTAATTTCTCTGTTTTAGTTTATTTCAATCAGTCAGCATGGTTAGATAACCAAAAAAACTATCTACTTTTGGTAGGGTAATTTTGAATTCAGTTATCCATCCCTAAGGAGCATATATATGTAATAAATAACTTTTGGAAAGGATGGACTCTCGATAGATGCAAAACCAGAACTGCTTTTGATCAAGTATCTACTCTTTGAACTTTGATGAAGATTTTGGTTGTGGTAAGTAATATAAAATTCTATAGTTTTATATTTTGAAGTCTTTCTGGAATAGGTACTATTGTCTATTATGTAATGGTTTATGTCCTTGTGGATATTAGTCATTTGTGAAAAGCTTTACATTGTCTTGTTACAGTTTGAAATCTTGTTTTGAGGTTGAAAGAATTTGAGGAAAGAAAAATCAATCTTAAGTTGCTTTCATCTTTAATGATTAGTCATGTGGAACATTTTTGTAAGAATTTGGTATAGCTCTGATACCATGTAAGAATTTGGTATAGCTTTGATACCATGTAAGAATTTTGTATAGCTATGATATTGTGAGAGAATTTTCCTAAGGCAATAATTAAATGCCAAGATCAAGAAGCTTAGTAGATAGCACAAGAGAGAAAAATGATGATCAAATGAGAATGGATATCAAATGATTAGATATCAAATAATTGGATTAATCAGATAATTGGAGAGCCTTGTAATAAAGGCAATCAAGATGACTAGGAGTCATGCAAAGAGATAATCACACCAACTAAGCACGTCCACCAAGAGTGGATTATACTCCATTGTGCATAAATGTATGTGCAACAATGTGAGGATAAGAATACAAGGTGTATCTCATAAAGAGATGTAGTAGACAACATGTGCTCAATTGGAGTGTAAACTACTGTGCTATCAACATGACAATTCATGTGAATATACAAACTCCTAGGTGTCTACATGACAACTAGTATGAATATGCATTAACCTAAGTAAACTTAAGTAAAGTGTAAACAATAAATAGTTATCTACACCAACAATTTTTGTTGTTAGATTTGAATGGTTTTTCAGCTTGGACATTCTCTTCATTTTTACGAATTGATTGTTTAAAGCTTTTTAGTATTTTCTTGAAAAATACTCATTGGGAAGGTTTGCCCTCAAAAGAGTAATTAACACATATATTTTCAAAAATGGTAGCTACACCTAATAATATGTCAAAGTAATGTTAAGTAGAGAATTCTTTGCACTTTCGTAGGAATTTAATCAGTTGGCTTATCAATATTTTCCCTCTTTATGATTTAAAATCAAGGGAAAAACTATTAACTAACATGTAACCTTCAAATATATTAAAATCCTTTTTACTACTATATAATGTGATTCTTTAGATCAACTTCAAATCTTGCAAGAATGCTAATTGCATTAGCTATATCGAGTCTCATGTGTGTTAAATATTACAAACCTCCAATCATAGATATGTACTTCTTTTGATAAGTAGGAGATAATTTCCATAGCAAGTCAAATTTTGATATGTACTTCATTTATTCAACAACATGCATCTCATGTTTTCTAGATAACTTGTGACTAGTTAGCCTAGGCATACCAACAGATTTACAACTTTCCAAACCAAATATTTTCAACAATTCTTTCAAATAATTAGTTTGTGATAAGAAAATATCATCATTATTTTGCAAAATCTACAAACCCAAGAAATACTTCATTTCACCAATCATGCTTATCTCGAATTCCTTCTTTGCTTCACCAGCAAATGCTTCAGTTGTTTCATCACAACCTCAAAAGATTATATCATCCACAAACACTTCAAAAATTAGTAAACCATTTTCAATCTTCCTCAAATACAAATTGCTATCTGCAGTACCTTTAGCAAAACCCAATTTTTCCAAACACTTGTCCAATGCCGCATACCATGCTCTAGGTACTTGTCTCCATACAATGATTTCTTCAACTTACAAACCATATCTCCTTCTTCTATCAAAGCAAAACCTTCTGGCTACTGAATGTAAAATTCTTCTTCAAGTTCTCCATTAAAACATATTCACTTGACATCCATCTAATACACTTTGAATTTATTATTAATTGCATATGTCAAAAACATTCTAACTGCCTCTATTTTAGCAACAGTTGCAAATATTTCCTCATAATCTATACCTTCTTGTTTTGAATAAACTTTACATACTAGTCTTGCTTTATTTTTCACAACCTCACCTTGTTCATTCATCTTATTTTTGAAAACCCACTTAGTTTCAATAACATTCTTATCCTGAGGTCAATTACCAATTATCATGTATCATTCTTTTCAATTAGATCATATTCTTCTCTCATAGCTTTAATCCAAAAATCATCTTTACTAGCTTCATCTACACTTTTAGGTTCTACTTGTGAAATCAAACACAGTTCTTGTCTTCGTACCTTATCCCTTGTCATGAATCCTTTGTCTTTGCTTCCAATAATTTGATCAACAAGGTGATTCTTTATCAGATTCCTATTAGATATCACTATCTTAACTCTAACTTCAGCTCTAAGTTCACTCCTTATTTCTTGTCCTTGTTCTATAATTTGTATGTCATTCTATAAATCTGTGGCAATCCATAGAACAACTCAAGATTTTTTTTGGATTAGTCTCTTCATCAAAATTATAATCAAACATTCTTTATTGA
This sequence comes from Cupressus sempervirens, assembly GCA_028749045.1. NCBI lineage: Eukaryota > Viridiplantae > Streptophyta > Pinopsida > Cupressales > Cupressaceae > Cupressus > Cupressus sempervirens. The sequence continues at coordinate 621,154,203 of CM053783.1, forward strand.
ACTCTAAACTTGTAGCGCCTCTCATGTTTGTAGTTTGTACCTTGTCTATTTTTATTCGAGAGATACTTGATACTTTTATTATATGTACTTAGATGACCTAAGGGTTGAATGTTATACTTTGATTGAGTATCATAGATGCCTTACTGATATGCTATTTAGTTTATCATATTTGCATGTTGATGCCATTTTGAGATGACAGCAGATCTATTATGATATCTAATTATCTGATATTTGGACATATTTTCTTATTATGTTATGTAATGCATTTTACACTATGGTTATTTACTTCATTCTTGTCTCTTTATTCTTTCTGTGAAAGTGAGTGATGTAAATGGATTAATTAGGTATTTAATGCATTATTTCTTTGGCTATGATATTATATGCAATTGCACTTGATCATGTTTTTAGTGTGCAGGAATTATATCCCTAGCAGTAGCACATGGAGTTAGTGATTCAACTATTCATATTTTACCAATGTCGTTCCTGTATGGTTGACGTATCCTTATTTTAATTGTTTAATTAAACCTTTTAGTGATTATTAAATCCAAACTCATCTACATTATGTGATTAGACTAGTGAGTGTGTTTGTGCATTTAGAGGTTCGCATTTTTATGAATGTTGTTAAGTGATTTTCTATGATTTTGGGTTTTCAAGCTTTAAATCTTATTGAATTTAATTTCTAGTAGCTTATAACCTATTTTTGTTTGGGTCGATTCGGAGTCTAGCTAGTCTAATTGACTATTTTCCCTAATGGACTATTCACTTGAAAAGTGAATAAGTTTGGAAAGAGGAATGGAATTCCTCACTTTTTCTATTTTGAAAATTAGAAAATTGGAGAGCTTTTTCTAAAATCCTCTTCTTGAAGGATTGGTTTTCTGCTTGTTCTGGGAGCTATGAGTGTGGAATTTTCACGAGATAAATCTCATTGGATCTGGCTTAGAAGACCTTATGTTGTCATGATTTCCAGTACTTTCAGTGGGTGGATTATTTTATTGTGTTGTTTTCAATTTCAGCCCTTTTTTGCTATCAAGTAGGGCTTTCCCATTTTCTTGTTTCAGTTCCAATTCAAGATCTATTTTGGTAGTTGTTTGTCTGAAGGCTAAGAACTAGTGTTCTCCACCATTTTTGTTTGTTGGTTCTGCCTGGTTGGTTGGGTATCAACATTTTTCCTTGTTTTTGGGATGGGGGATTGGGGTTCACACCATTATACTAGTTGTTTTTGCATATGGTGTTCGAACCAAAATATTATTAGATTTTTAAGGTTTTCGTACCCAAAGGTCAAATGGGTTTTAATTTTGAAGTTTTCAAGTTTTTGGGGTTTTTACCTCATTTTGTGTGCCACCTTATTTTCTTGGGTTTTATTGGCATGAGTTTGGTTGTGGACCTGGATTATTTTTTTGGATGTCAGTCAAACCCTTATTGCACTTTTATATTACATTGGGGATGTATACCGCATCCATCCTCCCGAGTCTATTTTTGGTTAAGTGACTTTTTGCTTTATGTTCCCATCTAGTCCTTGTGTTATGATCTTCGTGATGGTGGTGCGCCACACACGAGTATGCATACATTTTTCAGGTGACTTGCAAGGCCCGATATTTTGTGGCATTTCCAAAAGTTATCATCATTGGGGTTAGGTTGGGAATTTGCATGCCTACAGGCACTCATCGTTGGATGACCATGGATAGGGTAGGGTAGCACATGGAGAGGATTCTATCTTGCAACCTGGTGACTATTTCCTATTGGTTGGTAGAAGAAGTTTTATATAAGTGATAACTAAATTAAAACACTAGGTGGTAATAAAATATAAGATAATTAAAAAGTGGGATCATGCACCTTCCATTGGGAAGTTAATGTTGCCAATATTGGCTTGAGCTTGTCGATGCCAAGTGACTCTCCATGATGTCAACCCCTACTTAGTAGCTCATTAAATGTCTGACCAAGACCTATAGTTTATGCATCGTCTATGTTCTTGGTTTCAATCATCATATTATATGGCATGAATGTTAGCCATGGACCTTATGCTTTATGTGTGTTTGTGGTTGAATCATTATCTCTATTAGCATAGCGAGTGTGGACCTATGGGTTCCACATGATTTGGAGGCATAGCTATACCACTAATAAGGATTGGTGTATAGAGATAGTCTCTTGTCCTAGTGTGATTGTTGTTGGATGTTTTCACTTGGTGCTTCGAGTTTTGAAGTATGTTTTCTTGTGATTTATGCTTTCAATAGGATGCTTGTATATCATGTTTAGATGGTGTTATTTATTGATGCATTTCCTTATTATGATTATTAGCATATGATAGATGATGTTATCTATAATCATAGGATTATCTTATGCTTTACTTTTAGCATGTTAGATTTTCGTATGCTTATGTTGAAGCATGTTTTAGTAGTGACGTCCTTCTATGATAGTACCAACAATCTGATTGGTAGGTTGGGATGTTACACATAGGGGATGGCTAAGGCCCACGATGGTCTTATGATGCTATTATGGTTGGGAGGAACTGTGTACTTAGTTTGCTTGTATTGTTCATTGTGATGTTATTTTTGTTTATTGTGATGTTGTTTTAGTATACTACGATATTTTCTTCTATACTTTCCCTTCACTGCTTGTTAGAGGTTTAGATGTTGTTTATGTGTTTTAGTATTGTATTCAAGTGTTTACACCTCAAAATGTGGATCCAGTACTCCCTGGTGTGGAGGAACTTCATCCCTTAGCTTTTTACCCTTTTGTTTTCTGGTTTGTTGTCTTGGGATCTCATGCAAAATCATACTTTCTCATGCAAGAATGCAAGATCTCACATGGTGTGTTGGGTTTCTTCATGTGGGCTTTGGCACTTTCTCGTGCAAAACCCAACACCAGTTTTGGGTGTCTTGGTTGTTTGGCCAAGTACCTTATTGCGCCAGTTGGTGCACATCCTTGCATGCAAGGTACTTCCTCATGTGGCATGCTACACATCTTCATGAAAAAATATGTCTTCTATTAGTCCTCACATGAAAAATAGTGGGCATCTCTGCTACTTTTTAGAAATTGATTTTTGGTGATTCTATTACCGTTCGAGTTTACTTAATTTTCCATGCCTTGATAGATCTTATATTCGTTGTTCATTTGTCTTTTTGTTTTTTTCCACTTTTTGTTGTGTTAGTGTTAGTTCAAGTAGTGGTGTTTGGAGATTCATTGGTTGCCAAGATGGTGGATAAGTCTTTTTTTGTGATCTATGTGATTTGTGTATGATGTTGTCATGTGCACTTGTACTTGTCCCAAAAAAATATATATCTTGGCTTGTTTTTCATCATTGTTCCAAGGATCTCTAGGTGGGGGATTACAAAACTTCTCATTAACTTAAACATTTGTGCTCTCAAAAATAGTCTTAGTTTTCATAATAAAACATCTGTATGCTTTGCTTTTCATTAAATAACCAAGAAATGTACCTTCATCAATTCTTGCATCAAACTTACCAATATCATATTCTCTCTTAATATAACACTTACTTCCAAAGATTCTAAAATACTTAACTAAGGGTGCATGCCCAAACCATAGCTCATAGGGGGTCTTACCAGTACTTTGTCTAATCTATACTTTGTTCATGGTGTGTATTGTTGTATTTATTGCTTCTCTCCAAAATATTTTCACGACTTTATTCTGAAACATCATAGCTCTTGCTGCCTATGTTACTAATATATTTCTCCTCTCTACTATACCATTATGCTCAGGTGTCTTAGGGTCTGTAAGTTGTATGTTAATGTCATTTACTTCACAAAAAAAATTAAACTCATTTAAAGTAAACTCTCCACCTCTATCATATCTCAAACATTTAATATTCAAACTAGATTCATTTTCAACTCTATTCTTAAATACCTTAAACTTCTCAAATGCTTTAGATTTATCTCTAAGAAATAGTACCCACATCATCCTAGTAAAATCATCAACAAGAATCATGAAATGCTTTTCATCATACAAATTTATTATCTTTTTAGGACCACTCAAGTCTGTGTGCACTATCTCCAACTTCGTTGATGTAGTAAACTTCTTGGTTGGAAAATAACTTTTCTTTTTCTTTGTCATAAAATGTTTGTTGTACACCATGTTAGTAGGTTTTAAAATTTTAGACATATCCCTAATAGAAAGTGTAGTATTGATCTTTAAAATATTATCAAAGTTTATGTGACAAAACCTTCTATGCCATAACCATCATCAACTTTAGCAACTAAGCATGTTATCTCGGTAGGATTCAATTGAAGAGCATTACATCTTGTCCTTGTATTAGTACCAATCATCTTACCATCTTTATCCTTGATAATACATATCTTCTTTGTGAATTTTAATTGATATACCTTGTAAACTAGTTGTCCAACACTCAAAAGGTTATGTTTCAAACCATCAACAAAATAAACATCATCAGTGTTATTTTTCCCATCAAGAGTAATAGATCCTATTCTTTTTATGTGACAAGATGCATTATTTCCAACTCTAACAATTCCTCCACCGTAGTTGTTAAATTCAATGAACTTGTTCATATCTCCAATCATATGATGTGAACAACCATTATCTATTATCCAATCATATTTCTTCTTTTCCACCTATGACACTAAGGATCTTTCTTCTCTAAATTCTTTTTTTTTAGGACATTCCTCCTTAATAGCAACAAATCTTATTTCATCACTTTCACTCAAGAATCTTTCCACACTAGCTTCCAAGTCTTCATCATTTGCATAAAGACATTCTTTAGTCTTCCTAGGCTTGAAATTTCTTTTATACTTATTTACTCGTTTAGGGAACTTAGAAGAATAATGACCATATTCATTACAAGTCCAACATTTAAAGATTTTCTTCCCTTCAGGTTCTCTTGTAACAAGCAAGGCAATTCCTTCTTCAATCTTCTTTTCTTCTTTTGATTTTTCTCTGTTGCTACTAGCATAATCTCCACTACTACTTGCTCTTCTTGTCAATGTAGATCGAACACTTATTACGTTGAAAGTAGTCACAATTCTAGGCAAATATCCACTTTGTCTCAAACTAATCTAAGTTTATTACAATCTTCCAAAAAGAGTCTCTCAAGTGAAATTATATGTTCAAGGTATAACTTGTTCAATCATCTGCATAATCTACTTATATGCTTGCGTCAAAGTCTTCAAGATATTCCATACAATTTCATTTTCATCTTTCTTTCCATTACAAACCTTAATTCCTGCAATGATTTTTGATATTCAACTAAAATAACTTCTTACATATTTATCTTCCATCATTTTAACTTCTTGAAATAAACATATCAAATTCTAAAATCTAACCTTTATAGTATGCTTATCACCTTCAATTGTTGATTCCAAAGTTTTCCAAATCTCATGTACTAAATTTAAAGATTTTACTTGACTGTAATCATTTTCAGGAAGAGCTGTCAAAAGTGCTTCTCTTGCAAGTATATTGCACAAACATTTCTTTATGAGGTTTAGTGCATTCTTCAAGCTTATCTTCTTCAACTACTTCTTTCTTGTCATTAGGAGTTATACCAACCTTGTTAGGAGTTATGGAAGTCAAGAGGATCAAATGTCCAAATAGCTTCAGGGGAAAGACCATTGAACTCGCTATCTAATTTTCCTTAGTAATGTTTGTTGTGGTTCCACAACACATGCCCCATTCCCTTGGAATGGGGACCCCCTAATTTTTTCGGACTCCTGAACTCACAGTTCGAGATTTGAGAAAATGTGAGAGTCAAAAAATTGAAAATTCAAAAAAACCAAAAAAATATTTAAAAATCAAAATTAAAGAAATTGAAAAATTGAAAAGATACAAAAAAATATATAATTCAAAAAAATTTAAATTTTAAAAAACTTTAAAAAAATAAAAATAAATAAGAAGTGCATTGCGCACCCGACCAGGGGCGCACCACACAAGGTGAGTAGGGGTTATAAAACCCCCTCCCCCAACAAGACTTCACCACTTTCTTCAACATCACATTTGAGTCTTGGATCACCATGCAAGAGGTGCATTCAAGTTTTGTCATGGTGCCACACGCCCTTTGAAGCACGATGCCACACACCCTTTGAAACAAGGCATCGTGCACCCTTGGAAACATGGCATCACGCGCCCTTGGAAACATGGCACCGTACACCCACTATGTCCTGCGCCGCATGCCCTTTGAAACTCGATGCCACATGCCCACTATGTCATGCGTCGCGCGCCCTTGGTGACAGTGCTACTTGTGCCCATGATGTGTCGTGCGCCCATGGTAACTTGACGTTGTGCGCCCATGGTAATATGACGGTGTTGCACATCCTTGGTGATAGCATTGCGTGCCCCATCATGACATGGTGTTGTGCATGCCCTTTTGCCACACTATGTGCCTTTGGTAATATAGTGCCCCGTACGCCCCATTGTGACATGGTACTACACCTTGAGGGTTGCGCATTTTGTACACACATGCCCTACACTCACCCACTTCACACATGTCACACACGCTTCAAGCCCCCATGCCCACTTCACACACACACATACACTTCTACCCACACATTTCTTCACCCCCCCTAAAAAACCTAAAAGCTAAAAATATATATATATTAAAAATATATAATAGTAAGATGAAAAAATGGATTTAAAAAAATAAATAAAAGCACCCAAATTGGGCATTTCATTTTTGTTTTTATATTTATTTTTTCATTAGTGAAATTTAAGGCATTTGCATTTTTATTTCCAAGTTTTTTGTCTTTTGAGCTGATAAATGTTCCTTTTCTTGTGACGTGCAGAGATTAAATGGCATCTACATCCGAAGAGAAAATGGCACCCAAGCCCATTGTATTCAAGTTTCAAGGTTTACCATCAAAGTCGAGATTTCATGATGATCATGCAGAAATCAAGGACACCAACTTGGGGCACACAAATTTGGGAGAATTCCTTAGAATTTACAACAAACCTATCGAGAGATCTGCACTCATATCCACCTTGATTCGTTCTAGTTTGTTAGTGCAGCTTTGCATCCCATATCAGTGCAATTAGCAAAACTGATTATGACATTAGTGCAACACTTTATTTCTGAAGAGAGAGCAGTTAAGAGTGTGATAGGAGAAGTGGTACTAGACTTACAACCTAATAACATTGAAAGGGTCTTCCATCTCCCAAGGGTAGACCAATTCATTAGACTTTCATATGAAGTAGTAGAGAGGTGGTATAGGGAGCACCAAAAAGAGGCAACTAAAATTATCCAATCATCCTATCTCATCAAGACACCTCCTTGAGGCAGGATGATAGGAAGGGTGGACATGACTAGGGGATACATGAAGGAAGATATTGGATACTCCATTATCCTTTTGAGCAGAGTAATGGGTTTACGAACAGCTGGCCACCTTATCTCTTTCATGGTTAATTTCATTGAGATAATGAGGACAACAAGGATGCCTCTAGGCTGGGTTACTACACTAACTGAGAACTTGTGTGAGTAGTTGGGTGCAGTTAAGGAGAAGAACAAGTTTTATATGACTTCTTACATGATATATCTACTTGCAGTAAGGGAGATAAACTACCCTGGTTTGTACAAGAGAGGTAGTATGCAGGATCCTAATGCCTGGCCCTATATTGTCTACCCTCAACTAGTGAGGAAGAAGCTCTCGACGCAAAGCAAGGAATATAGAATTGTGAATGACACATTCATCTTCACAGTCATCCAATTCATAGAGGGAGGTTACACAAAGAGGCTATCTGATGAGGCAAAATCACAAATAATAGCTCTTGGGGCCTACTTCATCCAATTTAAGACATTCACATATTTGCAAGTAGCTAGTGCCACTATCAACACCAAGAAGCTCCATAGATATCCTAGTGACAAACTAGTGCTATTTGAGATTTCCTGGTAGATTGAATCTACATATGAAAGGGTGAAGAGATAGAGGAGACCTTATTGGGCATGGCCCCTAGTTATTAGACCATATCAGGTCAAATGGAAGTAAGATATTCCATCTTTCAAGTGGGAATGGGAGAATTATCCCCTCAAAAAATACAACTCCCTTAGGCTCTATTTTGATAATATCGAGAGAATGGAGAGTTTAGCCGATAAGGAGTTCCATCATGAAGATGCCATAGAAGATAATTGGATGGATGCCACAAATGACTATAATGTTTGCATAAGGGATTATTGTAGGATGACTTTGTATCTAGTAGAGAAGGCTCTCAAACTAGTCATCCCGGAGGAAATAAGGCAACATGATTCATGGGATCTGCTACACCCCCTGTTCAACTCGAACAATATAGGAGAGAGGCCCATTATGAATGCCAAGGTTGACAGGGAAGAGGGCGATGATATTAATCATCGGGCAAGGCACATAGTCAGAATGACTAAGGATTGGATCCAGAAGCCTTTTCAGCTTGATCCAATACCTGACATTGTTATCTTTCACACTCAAGCCTACCCTAAGAAAGGTAGAGAGAAGAAAATCATAATTCTTACCTTTGCAGCCCAATCTCCCATTAGGCTAGAGACAATATACCAACTTGATCACCTAGTTGGATACTATTATCCTCTAGAGAGGAAAGGAAAGAACAAGAGGAAGAGGACCTACCCTCAAAGGATTCAAACAGAATAGGGTGAAGCACAAGTACCTCCCCAGTAATAGGAAGACATACAAGGGTCCAAGGATACTGGAGCTACTCAAGTCCAGGATGACCCTCAATTGCCTCCCTTTGTACGTAGCCAATCAGAAGAGGGAGAGAGTCAGCAAGTTCACAACAAGAAGAGCCAACATCCCCTTCTACCTCCACAAAACCAAAGAGGATCAAGATCCAAATGATGAAAAGGAAAAGGATGACTAGGAGAATGGTGTCTTTTCTCTCTATTCTTGAAACCATTCTGGAAGGGGAAGAGGAGGAAGAAGAGACAGATGAAGAAGAGCAGCTACCCTTGCAGAAGAAAACTTGGCTAGCTAGAGCCACCAAGCAAGAAAGGAGGAGGAGTATCACAGGTACATCACTATCCACCCTAGCGGGACCCCTAGAAGTCTCTTCTTCAAAAGATGAAGTACAACAGTGGGTGGATGAGCAAACTAAAGAGGGTGATGGCATTTTCAAAATGTCAGATTTTGATTTTATGCCTGTTGGTATAGAACTAGTTGGGGATTAGATCAGGGATACCCCTACAAGTGAACCTCAACAAGAAGACTGGACACATATGCTACCAAATTCACAAGGTCCTAATCTTACCCCCCATCTCCACCACAAGTCATAGTGATAGATAAGGGCTTGATTACTCCTCCACCCCAAAGTTCAAAAGAGGAACAGGTTTAGAAGGAACCATCACAAGGAGAGGAATTGGAACAAAGGGCCACTAATGAAGTGTCAAAGGAGGGACAAATGGTGGAATATTATCAACCACCTTCCCAAGACACTAAGGAGCAAGATTTAGGGTATGCTCAAATAGAGGTTGCAAAAGAAGAACCCTCGCAGAGGGAAACAACTCCTAGAAAGAGTGATAAGGGGAAGGAGGTAGTAGAACACACCCCTTTTTCCTTGAGAAGAAGGTCTTTAGATTAGCGCATCCCAAGGTGGCTCCAAAAGGAAATAATGAGGAGTACCAGACCTAAATTTTGTGCTTTGGAGGAAGACATTTTTGAGATTGTGGAGATTTTGAATAAACCAGAGTCCCCATCACATGAGGCAACACTGTTGGTGTTTGTCACTAGTACACAGAACCGGGAATTGTTTGCACAAGTGACCATTCCTCCTAAAGACACGGATGTAGAAAGCCTTGGTCCTAAGGATTATCATCTCAAAGAGACCATGCTTGGGAGACCTACATAGGATATAGCCTAATTAATGGTGACCATGGGGATAAAAGAAGACTTAAAGAGCATGGGGTAGGATGAGGTCGAACTCCAAACACTTTGAAGGAAGATCAAGATCCTAAAGGGATATTTAGCTGAGGTGGTTGGTCCTCTTGATCCTGAGCACCCGGAGGACACTTTGAATACTGTTCTTAGAGAATGGGGAGCAGTGCATATGGATCCATTTTTGAAAGCCTATTAGCAATGGTGAGAAAGTTTTAAGGAGAAAGGTATTTTGATCATCACGGAAAATTTGAAGTTACTGCATGCTATGCAAGAGAATGTGAATAAAATCGTAGCGATTTTGAAGCAGGACTTCAGCATTATGGATGAAGTACAGTCCTGAAGTAAGGATTTCCAAACTCTACAAGCCATAAAGGGGCAAAGGTACCAAATTTTGATTGATGTATATATAAGAGAAGAGTTAGATATGATTGATGATTGGATTGAGAAAATAGCCAATAGCAATAAACTAATGGAAACATTACATGAGGAGATTGACTGGCTCAAGGGCCAAGCTTGAGAGTGAATTTTTGAAGTAGAGAGACACTATAGTGATGCTTGGATATTTTTGAAGATGAGGAATGAGAAAAGTTATTGCCTATAGAGACATTGGTGGAGAATTTCAAGAATATTTTTGTTGAAGTTGTTGATGATGAGGACATCCAACAAGCCTTTAGGACTAAAGAAGCACTATTAGAATTGGATACCAAACTCGGGGATTTTGTTGATGCTCAAATTGAGGTAGACAATTACAGACAAAAGGTCAAGGAAAAATATGAGGCTTTGGATTTATTGAATGCGGCCAAAATTATTGAGATTATACAGAAATTCAAGGGAAAACATCCAAACATTGCTTTGGGATGAAGAAGAACAAAACCCAGATGCTAGAATTTCAATTTTGACACTCAGTAAAATTTTGAGATTTTGGACCATTTAGAGGTGCCCAGCTCTGCAGGTCCACAGGTATGTAGGTCTACATCTCCATAGCTCCACAAGTACACATTTTCAAAAAAAAATTGCCAACAGTCAACTGCCAGTTCCAAAAATAGAGCTTTCCATGCATCAGAAATGCATTCTGACAGCAGTTTAATTCCTACAAATGCCCTATGAAAGATCAACTTCCATTTTTGGCACTTCCAAACACTTCCACTTCGACTCAGAGCTTTCTCATTCTTTCTTCTCTCATAATTTCTTTGTTTTTGACATATAAAGGCTCATGCATCCAATTAATGAATATAAAATGGATGGAGTCCTACTAAGCACCAGTTAGATAGTTTGTTTGTTTTATTGTTTAAAAAGAATTTTATTGCATGAAGATATCTCTCATTCTCAACACAAATTGAGGAGATGATTTCTTATAAATACCCCATTGTAATATGTAATCAGGGTCGTTGTTATTATGCAATAAAATTATGCTTTTGGTGCTCACATTTGGAGTGTAGTGATTCTTGCCTGAATGTGTCATATTTTTATGAATTTTGTTCATAGAATTGTGATTGAGCCAAAGATTTATTACTTTTTTTTTCATTGTGTGATCTTTTAGTTATGGTGTTTGCTACAGTTTTATGAATTTCGTTGATGTAACGAGCTTGAGAATAAATCATCGAATTGTGCCTGCATAACTCTCTGTCTCGCATGAGCACACTTTTTGTGGCCTTGCAATTTGATGAAGAGTGAAATATCATACAATCATTAAAGTTTCTCACTGATGATTGCATCAATGGAAATTAGGAAGCCTTGCTCCTACTTTCATTGGTTACCTACTGATTTCTTTGAAAGCTTAACTCGCAGACGTGTTGTTTTTTGTAGCTTATGTCCATTAGGATTTCAATTTCATGTTATTTTCTTTGAATTTCATGTTATTTGCTTTAAATTTCTTGTTGTTTTCTTTATTAACCCCCTTTGTTAGAATAGGATTTCATACTAGCTGCACAGTTAGATTACATTCATAAAAAACATAAAAAATACAAAAACATAGTTCTTTTTCGTGTGTTATTTTGGAACAATGTGCAAATTCTTCATTTCATCTGAAATCAAAATGAACCAACAAAGGCCTCCTCGTGAACATTCACATTTATCTTCAACTAAGCAGATTTTAGTAGGTCGCAAGATCACCTAGAACCTTGGAGTCGATTCACAAAATCAGCTTTTCAAGAGAGGAGTTTGCAAGAATTCTTGCCATTTAGCAACGTGTAAAACGACAGCTCAACAATATCCTTTTCAAAATAATACTAGGAAATAAGTGTTCACCACAACCCCTTTACAAAATGCAATCTCTTTGTCATCTCATTGGGCCTTAATCACACCAAACACTTTTCTCATCAACATGTATTCAATATTAGGTTCAATGGATCTTGCATCCAAGTTCACAAACTCGCATTACACAAATCTTGCTCACAATCACTTCAATTACTTAATCCACACTATCACAAGGAAAAAAAAAATTCCTTTATAGCAAGTCCTCAAACTAATTACTAAGCCAACCTTGAGGCTTCCTTAATTTACAATTACAATAAATGACCACTTAAAGATACTACATTACATGTTACATTACAACTTTTCATAATTGCAACCAAACTGTCAGGTCATAGTCTTCACAACTCTTCATGTGATGCTCGTTAGGATGTGCGCATTTGACCATTACATCTTCATTATGCCTTCTTCCTCTATTCAACTATACTAACCAGATCTATCTTTGTTAGGAGATATAATAAAAAAAATAGTAATTGCTTTTCAGGAACTCTGTCTTAATGTTATCTTCAATAAATCTTGAATAATTTTCAACCGTCTTCATATTTTTGCATGCACACTTAACCATGTCCTCAATTGTGCATAGCCTCATCTTTAATCCTTGAACCGTGTGACCTCAATCTCTATTTGTTTCTCTATCAATCTCTACAAAAATAACATATAGGTTGACATCAATGATAAACACTACCATGAATGCAACATATGATCATTGTATCATCTCTCCAGCAATACTAGGATACTCCCTCATAGGAATACCATCGATTTTCATGCTAACAAGATCTTGAAAGTATGAAGGGATATCCTAAATGTTGGAATGATACATCTTGAATAAAATCCTTCAATAGCTTGAATGCATGACTCCTTGATCTTCAATGGAGTGATAACTTGAATGCATTCAACACTTGAAGAATGTAGAAGTTGTGAAAACCAACTTCACAGATCACCAAGACCACTTGCATGCAAATAACCTGCTAAAGAAAAACCAAAGAAGGAAAGCTAGGGCTTGGAGAATCTCAATAGTGTGAGAGAAAATATATTCCAACAATGAAAAATGAAATTGTTGTACAAAAATACACTAGAAGAGTCTGTTTATAAAGACCTCTAGGAAGCTTCTAGAATGAGCTAGAAAGAGCTAGGAGATAAGCATGACAACTAAGCATATGTCCACAAAAGGTGGATTATCCTCCATGTAGAAAAGAGGATAAGTATGACAAGGTAGGTGCAAACTCCTGTATTGTCAACAAAGTCAATATGTAAAAGTACGCTTACTCCTAGATAACAAACTAATAAATAAATGCACTTATTATTTACACTAACAAAGAATGCTTGAGAGCTTGAGTGTAAGTGCTTGGACATGAACTTTGATGATGAGAAATGGAGAAAATAGAAGGTTTTATATAGAGCTTGGGATTAACTAACTCCCACATGTCGACTTTCTTAGGAATTAACACCCCAAAGGTACCTGGATACAAGACCCAAAATAGGTCCTAATCAAGGGCATGCTACGACCCTGATTGGCCCATCAGAGGTGCACTGAACCTCTAATGGCCAAGTCTCAAAACCTCTTGCATCCCTTTGGGATCCAAAAATAGGTCTCAAATCTCCAAAATCATGTACATAATCTAAGACATAGTCATTATAGTGCGAAGAGCGAATTCCAAGTGGATAGACAAGAGAAGGGAGGACCTAGGAGGATAGACCTGACCTTGAGCTTAACACTATTGAAATAGGATCTTTAAAGAGGATATATTATGTTTTACCCTAATTTTACCTAGGAGAAAGGACACAAAAGGGAAGAAGAAATGAAAGGTGCAAGGAGATTGATGATATTGCATTAAATAGGTGCAAAACCATCATGAAATCTGAGTACATCTAATTTAAGATGGTACACCATGAAGTACATAAAATTTATTAGGAAAACCAAAGTTTAATTCATAGATTTTTATTTTCCTTTCACATTACGCTATGAACCAATTGGTGTGAGTGTTAAATATGAGCCTTTGAATTAACCATACACTTCAACATGATCGTTGTTTGTTAGGTACATCCAATAATGAATATGAGATTATTCATCTTGAATGTCTATGCAGGGTGATCTATTAACTTCTATCTAGATGGGGGTTTAATATGTGCTCTTAGAATCAAGAGTTCAATAACCAAACCAACTAGAATGAAGGATTTAATCTAGATGAATGCAAGATTTAGCTGCCATGTATGAAAAATATACTAAGAACAAGATAAGCAAATTAATCTAAATGTATGCGTTGTAATCTATATGAGAAATCATATGAAAGCAATTGAGTTTTGAATGCAAAATGATTGAGTGTTCAATCCAACAACAATTTGATACTCATCAATTGCATCCTCTAAAATGAGAAGCGGAGGGTCTCTTTTATAGAATATCAAAACCAATCAACGGTCAAGATCAAATCAAATGAACAGTTCAGATTTGAAGAGAGTTTAGTAAGAATGACAAGTTTCCATTATTGAAGGAGTTGAATGAGATAAACTAGGAAAGAATATTGGAGAGGATATTTGATTTATCCAATTAAACATGACCTCATAATTGAATATTCTATTTAACTAAATAATTAAATTCAACAATTAGGATGAGGGTGTTTAATTAAATCAAATATATTTAATTCCATTTTGATGTGTATTAGCTAAAGGGGATGAAAATAATTTAATTGAAGTGCTAGGACTTGTAATTAAATTAATTCAATTAGAAGGTTAATTTAGATAATTTAAGTTGATATTTAGGAATTAAATAAAGTATGTGATTAATACAATTCAGGGGTTTTCTACATTTGACACTTAGGTCAAGTAAAGACAATCAAAATTAGAAATGCCTAGTACAATAGGAATTAATTGATCAAAGAATTCATGTTGTAAGATTGATACACCAAAATTGGTTCAGAATGCCAATGTGTCAATTTTGGGGTATTACATTTTCCCCTCCTTGAATTAATGTGTTAGTAGCACGTTGATTCAAAGAAATTGGAAGTCTAAAGAATAGAATGAGAACTGAGATTAGTTCCAAGATTGATGATATAGAAACAAATTGACAAGATTTCTAGGGTATCTCCATAACAAATCTTAACCCTCTGGAGTCCAGATAGAACATCTAGATACCAGTCTAAGAGAACAAAGATTGTCATGATTCATAGGATCATTCCTAGAATGAGACTCGATCATAAAGGGTCAGGGTTAGAATGACCTGATACCTATCCATTAAAAGATGACAAGATCAATCATGATTCATAGGATTGTCCCTAGAATGAGGCTTAATCCTTACGAATCAGAGCTAGAATACCCCGATACCTGTCCATTAAATAGTGACTGAAATAAAGCTTAGGATTATCTCTAGAATGAAGCTTAATCCTCTAGAGTCTAGATAACAAGGCCTATCATGAGTCATAGGATTATCCCCAGAAGGAGGCTTACCCCTTAGGAGTCTAGACAGAATGCCTCAGATACTTGTCGATCGAGCTATGATAAGGACTATTATAAGTTTGATTAGTTGATCAATAAATAAGATAGATAGCATATGATGTTAGATAGAAGGAACAAAGATGCCCTTGGCGATGAGGATATTAAGTTCAGATCATAATGAAGCAAGATTTGATTGATTGAATGATGTAATCATCCTACCCCCTCGAGAGCGAAATTGAAAGATGACACATGAAAACAATGATGTAAGGTAGTAGATTTTAAGATAGTAGCATGATAAAATATTCAAAAGACTGTAGAATAGATCAAAAGATTATGTAGAAAATTTGGAGTCGATTCAAGGTGATTCAGAGGTCTAGTTGACACAGTTTGACCACAGTTAACTAGAGTTGACTTTTTATGAACAAGTGATTTTTATTTTTTAAAGTTGAGCTAATGTTGTTCTAAGATTTCTATGGCTTCATAAATATAGACTACACAATAGTTCAATCACATTGGTCCCAAAAATTTAAAATGTAATTTTGAGCTATTCAAGCGTGTCAAATTTTGATTTCGATCCCGAAATGAGTTCAGAGAGATCCAATTAGCCAAGGGGTGATTTTCATGCCAATCAAAGCACTTGAAAAATTAGGTCAAAACCTATATAAGGTCCCAAAAGGTCATTTTCAAATCATTTGATCATTTGTCTTTTGTGGAGAAGGAACTCTGAGGCAAACATGGTGGTTCCCATGTGTTCTCATTGATTTGAGTGATTTAGTTGACATTGTAAGCCGACGAACTATAGACCACCTGTAAGTCATTCATAAACCTCCTTTAAGTATGAATTTAATGCATTTTATTCAATATTTTACTCATTTTTAGAAATTCTGGGTTGTTAGGTGTTAGGGCCTTGCATAAGGACTTGTTTACTCGCACCGTGAAGAAGTGTTATGAAAGCACAATGTCATGCAAGGTAAACTTTAACCAACCCCCTCGAAAAAGAGATATAAAAATACTGGTGAATCTTACATTATTTTGAAAAATAAAAATAATTTCTATTATTAATTGGCGAATCTTTAACTATTTAAATATTTTTTATAACTAAATTTAATAAAATTGTGGTGATTTTAAATATTTTTAAGAACTAAATTATTAGCCAAATTTTCCTAAAATTAGCCAATTAGCGAATATTAGCCACTAAGAAATACCCTAATCTCATGCAAGATTGTAGTCAGTTAGTGAAGTAAATCACATGTATTTTATCATTTGAGCTTCATTGTAGCATGTTTCTAGGCTATTGTAGTAGCATTGTGTAGTGTTTAGAGGTAGCATGTTAATTGATCACGTACTGATTGTGTTATGTTGTTTGATTGTTTGCAAGTTTATTTTCCAAATGTTGGATTTCAATCACATTATCTAGCCATTAGGGCCTTAGTGAGATAGATGGATGTTGTAGAGTTGACACACATTGACACATTGGGCCTCACTCATTTATGTGATATCCCTAACATTTGGGTGAATCACAGATTATTGACAACATTGTTGGAGCATTTCCATTCAAAGATGAACACCTTCCACCTTCCTCTTCGAGAGATGAAAATTACACCTAAGGATATATACTAGATACTTAGGATTCCCTTTCATGGCCCACACATTGAGTATGACACATAGCCAAGGACAGGTACCTTAGCATTGAGGGAAATATTCAAGGATGACATCATTATGGGAAGGGTCATCCCTTGGGAGGAGTTGGTATAATAGTATGGACCTACAAATAGACTAGTAGTGGTACTGGGTTCTTTCTTTAGTTTCTATCCAATGCTTGAGAAAGGGAAGCATGGGTGTGGATGAGGTTGCATGTTACAACAAATGATCGAGCAACCTACACACTTTAGATGGGGCTAGTGTTTGCTAGCACACATGTTTAACGAGATGTACAAGATCACCTATAAAGAGGCAAAGAGTATGGCAGCAAGGTTTTATGTGTTATAAGTGTGGGCACTGGAGCACTTGCCCATTACTAGGGCTATTTGTGAGGACCCATGTCAGTCGCATGAGCCCTATATTTGTCAATACAAGGGACAGATGACCTAGCCCATGTTGGGTAAGACTAAGTAGTGGAGAGCATAGCTGGATGATCTAGTGTCAGTGGTATGGTGACCTTGGAGGGATACAAAGTCTTGGGATGATGCCTGGGCCCAGTTGGGAGATTTGTTCGCATTATGGCTATTGATTGGGCGATTGATCTAGTTGATCAAGAGGTTCTCACTAACATGAGTGTAGAGGCAGTATAAGTGACCACATGACATATCACAAGAGTATTGCATATACATCCACTTTACTAAGGAGGTGAAGAAGGGGTGGTGAGTGAGATTGGATCCAAGTTGATCCATGATAGATGTGCAAGGCCTCATACTTACCTGGTGGGACTACTTGCCAGTGGTCACAGATGGAGCGATGACTCCCAAGTTTAGGGAGTATTTTGTGAGTCATCTATTTCCATGGTTTACAAATATAGTGGACATGGTGGCACCTATATAAGTAGTGCAACATCAATAACAACCACATCAAAAAGGTCCCTGACAGAGGGCCACATAGGTACCTATTCCACATCGACAAATGAGGATGGATCCTAGTGTTGGTGGGAGTAAGTCTGGATAGAGGAGACCATGAGGAGAGATGGGCACATTGGGTGCCATCAATGATGATTTATAGTGGCAGATAGTAGAGGACCAGTCTCCACAACAAGTAGAGAAGGGAGACCGAGTGAGTGGTGGGGGAGATGAGGAGATGTAGAACCAACCTGCTCCTAGACCATAGGGTGGAGATATAACCAACCTACTCCTAGACCACAGGGTTGAGATATACTAGCACATGCATATGATGTACTATGACGATCATGAGAGTGAGTTAGGACAATGCAACAATAGTTAGGAGAGTTGCAGATCTAGGTGGTGGTGTGAGATGCACATTTGGTGGAGCATGATCAGGAGATCCAAGAGCTCCTAGATCAACTAGAGAGAGAATGTGATGAGGCCTACATACAAACAATGTGAGCTTCCTATTATTATGATACATGTGTTGGGGTGCTACTAGAGGTTGTAGAGAAAGTGCCCCATTTTTCAATGTATAACAGAGCATTAGAGGGTGCTCGACCGCCTATTAGAGCATATGCTCCTCCTCCTCCTCCACTAGGGGATGAAGGGGAAGGTTGTAGTTAGCTCACTTTCCTCTATCATTTTTTGATGTATTGCATGTATATGAGATGTGTCATCATCTCACCTTTGTATCATTTTGAGACATTGTTGTCGATAGTGCTCGAGTAGCACCCTTTTTGTATCATGTCACATTTTGACTCATTCAATGTGTGTGTGTGTGTGTGTGTGTGTGTGTGTGTGTGTGTGTGTGTGTGTGTGTGTGTGTGTCTGTGTCCCCCAATTATGGTAGTTAAATAGTTTTAATTATTATAAATAATATATATTAAATTATTATAATTTCATGGTGAATTAATACAATTATTAAAATATGTTTAAATGATATAATATATTATTAAAATAAATAATAATATATTATTGATATAATAATAATATGTTACAGAGGTGGTAACTGATAAAATAATAAGGTCAAACTAATATTAATAAATAAAATAATAATACAAATATAATGTTAATAATGGGTATTATCATATTTTGATATTGCATAATATATTAACCTGAGAATTAAATATAATTAATAATCTAAATATATTATGTGGTATATACAATAATATAAATATTCATATTATAACAAGAAATATAATTAATATAATCATATTAATGATTATATTATCAATGATACAATTATGAAAAGATACAACTTTCCATATTTCAAGTATATTAAGGAGTACTGAATCTCACAAATAGGGAGAGAAAAATATATCACAGGAAAAGGTAGAATAATATAAGTAAATAGTTTGGAGTTATAATCTAATGTCACTAACTAGGGACACTACAGTGGTATCAGAGCCTTAATCTCGCCAACCTGTGTAGTTTGTACATTTATAGGAATCCTTCTACTTTGAAAGTTTTTTTTTTTTAACGAAGAAATAGAAAGATATATGAAGACCCAAACATCCATTAGAGATGAGGGAAAGGGAGGATTCACATACACAAGGAATATATCCCAAGTCTTCAACCAAATATATATTGTCTGTTAACTATTGATCAAACTGGGAACCATGTAAAATGAATAGTATCCAAAACAAAAATATATATATAACAATTCTCTCGTCTTCTAACTATTTGCAGAGTTCAGCATTGCTTTAGACTAGAAAAGAGATGCCTAAATCAAGAGGGAACATACATGTGACACAACCTGAGTAGAGAAGTTCACTGTGAGCGTTGACAGCAGTAGCACTAAAAAATAATGAGCAGAGAAAAGAAGCAAGATATCACAAAAGATCACTAGAGACCAATCCAAATAGTAAACATACATTTTATATGTTCAGTCAACACAAGAAGCTAGTAACAGTCACAATATGGCCATATCAATATCTAAATTATGTGTATCAATAAAAAAAATGGCATATATCAATATGTATGAGCACTCTGGATATTGTCCGTGTGATCCTAACATCATATTTCACCATCAATATCGAGCATCGAGTCAAATTGAATGAGATAGTAGAATAGATTTATATATGCCTAGTTGCTTCGTTGAAATATAAGATGGGAACAAGGAAGTTTGTTCACCATAGACAAGAAGGACATTTAGTGACCGACAGAGAGATAAGGGACACAATTAGATAATCATAACCAAAGCAGCAAAAGGAGGTACAGACCGCAGCCTCTTCAAAGAGAAATGGTTTAGAGGCCTTAACTTTCTAAGATATGCATTCACAATCATTTTTCCTCCAATAACACATAATCATGTTGACTTCAATAAAGTCTAAACATGGACAACTTTATGTGAACAATAGCACAACTCATACAACATTTAAAGGCTATGCCGAGGAATCTCTTGAACAAAAAAACAATTGCTATGAATCGAAAATCATGTGTAAGACCTTTATTTGCACATTTTCTTGAATTGAACATGCTAAACAAGCAACTCCATTCTACTTGCCATTGTTTTCTATCAAATGAATTTAAATGCCATTTAAGAAACAACTTATAAATTAAGGGCTTCACTAATCGGCATCAGTCACTCGGGAAATACCTAGTGAAAGGAAAACTACATTACAATCTGAATTCGATGAATGTAGGAAAATAGTCAAGACCCATTGTAGAAAGGAAAAAAGGACATGCATCATACACATGCAGTCTACGTTAATCGAGGAAGGATAGATAGTTTGTGGCCCACGTCACCCACGTATCACATCATCCACACGGGAAATAAGGTGAAGGTAAAAGGTAGCTTTTTAAATATATTTTAATATTGATTATGATATTAAGGGCATTAATATATTTTAATGTTAAAGAAGTAATTTAAAGAAAAAATAAATATATTTTAATATTAGTTATGTTGTCTTAATATTAAAGAAGTAATTTAATTATATAAGAAATAATTATTTGTAGTGTTAAAGGTGCACTAAAGTATATCAAGAGATTAAAGTTATAAGATGAATGTGTTCTTTGAAATTAAATAAACATCTAATTAATGTAATCGATAAAGAAATGATGATTCCCTAGAGTTACATTCAGTAAGAGCATGAGGTGGGTAAGAGGGTAGAGCTGAGTCCTAAGGCAAGAGGAGGGGAAAATGCCCTTTCTTGGGTTTAGGTTTATCGAGCTATGGGACCCCTCCACAATGTTCAAGGATTGAGGTATGGTATAGCATCTAGGCATGGAAAGAGATGGAAGACACACATTTGAAAGGTGGAGACCAAGGTCTTGCCAAGCCTTTAATGTGGTGTCCTTGTCCAATCTCCAGATGACCTAGCCTATACATACAATGTAATAGTCTGGGAAGGAAAAATATACATATGTAAATAATCAAGCATGGTTAGAGATGGAAGGCTCACATTTGAAAGGCGAAGACCAAGGTCTTGCTAAGCCTTTAATATGGTGTCCTAGTCCAATCTCTAGAAAACCTAGCCTATACATACAATATAATTGATAGGGCATAAATATGGAAATATATGAAGAATTATTTAATTAAATAATGCAATAGTTGATTAGTAGTTCTTTGAGATTATACTTCTATGTACTAACTTGTATTCTTTGATACAAGTATATGAATGTTTATTAATGACTTCATGGTTGCAAGTTCACAATTAAGGAAATGCATAACATGTGTATTGTGTGTCTTCATCATGTATGGTTGGTGTCTTCATGCATTATTTTGTCTTCTTCATGTCTACTTTGTGTCTGCAAGTACTCATATATTTACTTCATGCATTATGACATTAACTACATGCATTCCTTATGTATTCTTTCATCCTAGTGTATAACTTGTAGATTTACTTCACAGTAAATGTTTAGTGTAAACGTTCATTGCTTGAGGACAAGCAATTTGAGGAAGGGTGGACTATCATGTCCCCTAATTATGGTAATTAAATAGTTTTAATTATTATAAATGAATATATATTAAATTATTATAATTTCATGGTGAATAAATACAATTATTAAAATATGTTTAAATGATACAATATATTATTAAAATAAATAATAATATATTATTAAAATAAATAATAATATATTATTGATATAATAATAATATGTTAACGAGGTGGTAACTGATAAAATAATAAGGTCAAACTAATATTAATGAATAAAATAATAATAAAAATATAATGTTAATAACGTTTATTATCATATTATGATATTGCATAATATATTAACCTGAGTATTAAATATAATTAATAATCTAAATATATTATGTGGTGTATACAATAATATTACCATTCATATTATAATAAGAAATATAATTAATATAATCATATTAATGATTATATTATCAATAATACAATTATGAAAAGATACAACTTTCCAAATTTCAAGTATATTAAGGAGTATTGAATCTCACAAATGGGGAGAGAAAAATATATATATATAATGAGAGCTCTCTTTTGTTATTGTTGCATTTGTCACAACTTGTTTCTTTATGATGTGGATATGTGATGTATGTTTGTGATATTATTTGATTACATTGAAATGTAAATGAATGTTATGATAATACAAAAATGGATATGTACTAACATCTCATGCAGGTTTCACATTTGTTGCTCATGACAGGTGCTCCATCAAATTCATAAAAATCTATTATTGGATCAAACGCTTGTGCAATCAAGATGAAACGTGATATGTGTAAGAAGTTTTCTACCTCTCAAGTTGAGGAATGCAATCAAATAAGTAACTGAGACCATGCCCTAATGCAAGTCTAGTACGAAATGTAGTCCTATACTAGATGCAAACCCTAGGACTAGTTACTAAACCCATAAAATATAGTTTTCATCACAGAACATTTTTTTAAGCAATCACGAGAATATGAATATGGCATGAGTTAGAGCTTTGTCAAAATTAGATGTAAGCATCAAGGCATAAGAAGCTAGAATGACCTGAACATCTT
>CM053783.1:621182238-621362238 GCA_028749045.1 Cupressus sempervirens
CTAGTATGAAATGTAGTCCTATGCTAGATGCAAACCGTAGGACTAGTTACTGAACCCATAAAATATAGTTTTCATCATAGAACATTCTATTAAAGCCACCAGGTATCATACAACCCTCATTGATATTGCAATCACGAGAATATGAATATGGCATGAGTCAAAGTTTTGTTAGAATTAGATGTAAGCATCAAGGCATAAGAAGCTAGAATGACCAAAACATCTTTTCCTATTAATTTAGCAAGTTAACATAAGTATCAGAGCATAAATGCTAGAATGACCAGAATGTTTCTTGGGTACAAGCACACCAGACATGTAAGAGATCCTTCACATGCTAAGTAATTATTAAATATTATATCTGCAATGAACCTTGCATTCGTAAACTGAGATAGAAGTGTGCTAATCATAGTCGCATTGACCTGTACATTCACTTCATAGGACAAGTATCTGTATTTTACTGTAGCATAGAGAATTCATTGAAATAGTCAAGGAGAAGACCCAACCTCACCAAAGTTTCCATTAAAAATGAGTTGAGGTACACATGGCCATCCAACATGAGATAGAGGCTCTTATAGAGGACACCCTTTTTAGATGGATCATTTAGATCATTGGGACTAAACCAACAAACATATAATGAAGAAAAGACATTGCCCTAGTCCTTGCTCCTCTAGTCAAATTAGACATCCTAGATTCACTTGAAGGGGAATGAAAAAGTAAAAGCAACACACACAAACAAAAGCTCAGCATAGTTCAAATAGTTTCAATGTTTCCAATTTAATTTTGGTATTAAAGGATTGATGTCAAATGTCAAAGTTTAGAATGTTTGTAAGAAATCTCTTGAATAGATGGATGACAGTAGACAGACGTAGTTAGGACAACTAGTGACTAATGTTAGAGAAATATTCTTTGAGAGGAATCTCATTAGTAGACTGACCAACAGTAGGCAAACATGATTAGAATAATTAGTGACTAATGCAAAAGAGATTTTCTTCAAGAGGATCTCATCAATAGACTAAGCGGTAGTAGGCAGACATAGTTAGGAAAACTAATGACTAACACAAAAGAGATCCTCTAAAACCATAGGGTGTTTCCACCTAGATTATGACTAGTTTCAATATGTGCACGTATGAGCAAAGTCTCACAGATAACTGAGAGTGTATGCATGAGCAAAGGTAGAAAAATAAAGCAGGAAAGTGAAGAACTGAAAGTAGGAAAGTGATTGTGCATAAGCCAAAAGATGTGTGGCAAGATGAAACATTTGAAACAAAACGTGTCTGTGTACCAAGTTTTCACCTTCACAAAAGATATTTTATTTTTGCTACCATGATGCATGTTTGTTAGATTTTCATCAATGCCACTTTTTTTGTTTGTTTCAATTTATTTGTTCTTTTCTCTTTTTCGATCTTTTTTGTATTTTTTATTTTTTCAATTGTTTTGGTATTATCAAGGTGTCTATTGTTAGGTTTTCACCAGGATAATAGATTTTTTCTAGGACTTTTTAAAAATGTTTAGACTTTTTTCATGACATTTAGATATGTCCAAATAGCTTCAAAGAATATTAGCTAAATAATATTTTCAAATAAAGGGTGTTGATCAACTCCTTGAGCAATTCTCTTTCAGTAGTTGAGAGTTGATAAGCACCTGATCTGAACACTGTAGTGGTGATGTATGGACCAAGCCAGATGGGTTCAAACTTTCGCTATTGTACTTGATGTTACTTGTTCTTCGGGTTCTCCCTTAGAATGAGGTTCACCCACTTGGAAATCTCATGGTTTAACTTTCTTATTGTAGTTCTTGGACATCCTTTTTTGATAAGCTCATAGATGATCAAATGCCACTTGCCAATGTTCATCCAATAGTTCTAGCTCTTGTAGCTGAGATATTCTATAGTCATTATCAGTAATGAGGCCTTTCAGAGAGACTCGTAAAGTAGGAATCTCAACCTTAATTGGGAGCACAACATCCACTCCATAAACTAAAGCAAAAGGTGTTGTCCCTGTAGGAGTTATAATACTTGTTTTGTAAGCCCATAGAACTAGATTGATTTGAAGGTGTCAATCCCTTCTAGATTTTTTAACTGTGCGATGTAGGATTTTGAGAATATCCTTATTGGATGTTTTCTCTTGTCTATTACCCTATGGGTAGTAGATGGAAGGTCAATATTGTGTGATTTTGAACTTTGAGCATAGCTCTTTCAAATCCTTGTTTTTGAATTTCCCTCCATTTTCTATGACAATAGAGGATGGTACACCATACCTACAAATGATGTAGTTGAGAATGAACATAACTACAATTTTTCCATTAGCCTTAGCAAGAGGTACTACCTCTACCCACTTTGTGAAGTAGTATGTAGCTATTATGATGAGCTTGTGTCCATTCAAGGAGGAAGGATGAATTTGACCCACCAAATCAAAGGCCCATTCTTGGAATGGCCAAAGTGTGATGATAGATTGAGCTCCCTGGTTGGAGCATGAATCAGATTTCTCATGGAGTTGGCACCATTTGCAAGACAACATATTTGATTGCCCCTGTCTCCATTTTGGACCAATAGTAACTAACTTTGATAAGTTTGCGAGCTAGTGACATGCCATTTGATTGTGATCCACAAATTCCTTCATGTACCTCAATTAACACGTATTTAGACTCTTCAAGTTCTAGACACCTAAGGAGTGCATCGTTGAGACCTCTTCTAAACAAGTCATTAACAATGATGACATACCATGAAGCATTTTGGATAAGGTGACATTTCTCATTTCGGGTTAGAGTATTCAGAATAATCTGATCACATAAGTAGGAGTATATGTGGTGGTAGTGAGATGAATCATGTCCTATGATAGAACAAATCATTCAAGATTCAAATGGGTGATAGGCAGGGTAGGATAATATCTCCACTAGGAATTCATGTCAAAATTTTATTTTCTAGCATTTGTAACATAGAAGCTAGAGTGGCCATTGCATTGGTTAGCTTGTTATCTGTTTGAGGAATCTCTTGGAGAGTAATATGTGCAAAGTACATTTTCAGATCATTAACCATTCTCTTGTAAGGCATCAATTTTTCATCTTTCGTCTAATCGATGTTGTTAACCTAGTTGATCACCAACTGTGAATCTCCAAAGATGTTCAACTTGTCTACCTTCCATTCAACAATGATTTTCATCCCATTGATCAAGGCTTTATATTCAACAATATTGTTTGTATAAGGAAAAAGAATCATGTACGACTTGGGTAGAGAATATTTTTGTGAGATGATGAAGAAAAGTCCAGCACTAGATCCTTGTTGTGTAAATGACCCATCAAAGAACATAACCCGTGATTGGTGTATCAGTAGTAGAATAGACTCATCGAGAAATTCAACATTTAGTGTTTGGTGACTTTGCAATGGTGCTTCTACTAGTTGATCAACGATTACTTGTCCTTTGATGGATTTTTGTTCTATGTATTCAATGTTTAATTCACTCAGGATCATAACCCATTTTGCCAACCTTCATGTCAAAGTAGCTTTGTTGAGCAAGTAATTTAATGGATTAATTTTCACAATCAATCTTGCAGTATGAAAGAGCATGTAGTGCCTCAACTTCTGGGAAGCAAAAACAACAACCAAGCAAGCTTTCTCAATGATGTTGTAATTCATCTCATATGAGACCAATGTATGACTAATGTAGTAACTAGCACGTTCTTTATTGTTGTGATCTTCTTAAGCCAGTAAGATACCTAGAGATAAGTCTATTGCAGAGATGTATAGAGTGAGTGGCTTCCATTGGTAGATTAGCTAGATACTACTTAATCTATGTTAAGCTTTGATCGTGATCTGTGTTTCATTTGTATTTCACACCCTTATGCAAAGTTTTTGCGAAGGGTTGTGATTTATCTACTAACTCTGATATGAATCGAAAAATAGACTGAAGTCTTCCTTGTAGCCCTCTCATTTGACTGATATTTTAAGGTGGAGGCATCTTCATTATAGCTTGAATGTTTTCATGATCCACCTCTATGCCTTTTGCAGACACGATGTACCCTAGTAATTTTCCTAATGTTACACCAAAGGCACACTTCTTAGGATTCTGTCTAAGACTAAATTTTCCATGTGATCTAAGATAGGTCCCAAGTCTTGTAGATGAGTTCTTTGCTACATACTCTTGGCTAAAATATCATCAACATAATATTCCATTGTTTTGTGCATCATATCATGATATATTATCATGACTGCACGTTGATATATTGTACCAGTATTCTATAAGCCAAATGATATTATGTTCTAGCAAAAGGTCCCCCATGCACAAGTGAAGGCAGTCTTCTCTTGGTCTTTTGCCACAATTTTGATTTTTTTATATCTAGAGAAATCATCCATTAGTGAGTACATTTCATACCCAGTCATCACGTCCACTATCATATCAATGTTAGGTAGTGGAAAATCATCCTCAGGGCATACTTTGTTGAGATCCTAGAATTCAATACAGGCTCTGATAGATTTGTCATGTTTTGAGACTGGAACTATATTTGATATCCATTTGGTGTAATCAATGGCTAGAATGAAACCAACTTTCAATATTTTTTTTAATTAAGCTTTGACAAGAAGTGCCACATGAAGGTGTATATTTCTGAGTTTTTGTTTAATGGGTTTCACCCCTAGTGTAATGGACAAATGATGCATAATAAGATCAAGATCTAAACCTAGCATATCTAAATATGTCCATGAAAATTTGATCTTCTTTTCTTGAAAGAAAATAGTGAATTCTTCTTTTTCCTCGGCAGATAATGATTGTGCAAGATTTATGATATGCAGTTGTTCTTCAATATCTAGATTTATTAGTTAAGTTGGCTCTATCAACACTGATGATTTCTCTTGAAAGTGACTTTGAAGTGCATCAAATATCCCATCCTTACTTTGAGAGGTTTTCACCTTCATATACGTCCTTTATTTTTACTATTTTCGGCTCTATTACTGCCACAATGTGGTTTTCACCATCAGAGTGCCTATTCTTTTTTATTTTAATTGTATGACCAAGATGTTTGATGTTAGCTTCAGTCATGTTGACACTATGTTCACTAGTGGAAGATATTATTGGTTCAACATCATGTAAAAAGAAGCAAGAGCATAGTCATTCTAAAATGTGGGGCTTCGCTAGATGTAGTGTTTGAGTTCCAGTCTATTAGCTCGGGATAAGTGAGTGAAAGAAAAGTGGCAAGTTGAATTGCATTCACAATATAGTCATCAAATGCATAGACGAGTAAGTCAAGACCTAGAGCAATTTCATCCAAAGGCATGTTCAAATTCCTCTGAGTTCTTACGACATCAATCAAAGACACATCAACATTAGTAGGGTTAGACTCACTAGACCAAACCCTAGACTACTCTCCTACTTTGAGTTGGTTTTCATATGTGTGAACTATGTCGACATCCTTATCAAAAGTTGCATCTGAGAGGGAATCAAATTCATACTCTCTAGAATCAGTACTACATGGAGTCAAATTGAAGTATTCCCCAATAGTCGTGGGTACCCATTCTCTACTTTTCGTATCATCTTGATTTTGATAGATTCTCTCAACAATAAGAGCATGGCTAGACTCACCCTATTCCATTTGAGTCAGGGAAGTATCAATAGTATTCTTAGTATAATTATTATATGTTTTAGTAGTACTGACATGTGGTGCAGAGTCATTAGGCTTTGCAAAGAATGTAGCAAGATCTAGTCGAATAGGATAAGGAAACGTATCCTCATCATTAGAACTTTTTTCTTAATTGCCAGACTCAGTTTGATACTCATGTTCATATGGACTCTTAGATTGTAGTACAAATTTGTTGATTCCTAGATGAAAATGGACTTTCTTAAAGCTTAGGCCTACAGTGTCACAAGGTCGCCTAGATGTTGCTTTGATTGGATCTATCAATTTTTTGTTGTTGCATCCTATAGGACCATTACCTTTATAGCCAAGTTGTTTCATTAGTTTAAGACCTTATTCATATTTTTTAGGAGTTATCTCATGAGATTGGACTATGAGATTAGCTAGGACATCTTCTCTGTGTAGCTAAGCAACAATGGCTTTATTTTCATCTTTGTCTTCTAGAGGTATAGTGGCTTGTACAAAGGTACCACTAAAGATAGTCTTAGGTGATACAACATATGGTACCTTCATTTTAGATGGTCTCCCATAATGGTGAGGAGATTCAGAAAGAGATGTTAGAGACAAGAATAGTTTAATCTAGTATTCTTCGATGCCAGTTTCTTTTAGCTTAATATTCTACATTTCTTTGAGCTTGTTGAAATGATTTTTAATAGACTCTTTATTGGTAGGAATAAAACTAGTAGCATACTTAAGCATGTTACATGTATAGCTAGTATTGGTAGGTATAGTGACCTTTGATCTTTGGAACGAGAACTTCACACATTGATGGTATGTTGAAGGTATTGTTTGCATTTTGTGAATCCAAGTCCTTCCTAACAGTATGTTGTATATTGGAGGAATATTAAGGACCTAACATATGACATCTCATTCTAGAAGTCCTACTTTGATAGGAAGTACAATAAGACCTTTGGATTTTCTTTCTACTTCAGTATATGCTTTGATGGTAATCTTTCTGCAAGGATCAATGGACTCCTCATCACAACCCAATGGTGTAAGCAAACTAGCAGAGAAGATGTTAATACCAGCACAATTATCTATAAGCACATGGCAGACACGTTTATGATGGATCATAACTTTGATATGCAGTGGTTGATTGTGAGGGTGACTCAAAGAATTATCATTCTCTTTATAGAAGGAAAAGTAATGAGGTGAAGTCAGGTGACCTACAATGGATTGAAACCGATCAAGATCAAGATCTTTAGGCACACTCACCTTAATGAGAGCTTTGTCAAGAATCTGCCTATGAGTAGGCGACATTTTAAATAGTTCAAAAATGATTATCTGAGCATTAGTGCGTTATAATTGTTTGAGTATGATATAGTTTGCAACAATAGATAATGTTACAAGTTTTGTATTCTTGTTGGTTTGACCAGTAGTGGACTTGTCTTTATGTTGTTTAGTTTCAGGAGTAGAAGTTGCAAGGCCTTTGAGCACTATCTTAGCACAGAAACATGTGAAAACATTAGCAGAAAATTGTGATTGTTCATGATCAAATTTGAGAAATGTAGCACCTCTTAGAATGAATGGAGTCTGTTGGTTTTGCATTGTTGTTTTTCCCTTTGATTGTGATTATATGACAATATTCAAAGTCTAAAGGTTCAACCATGTTGATTACATTGTCATCATTGGTATATGTGTAGTTGACCTTATTGTTGTTTTTTGTTTTAGAACTTTCTCCCTTTTCATATGAAGGAAATGGTTCCTTAAAAGCTTTATGATCTGAGTCTTTATTATGTCCTCCCACAACTATGTCACCATCATCAATGAGGTATTGGATCTTATGTCTCAGATTAATACAATTGTTGATTTTATGACCTTTATTTTGATGGTATTCATAGTATGGATTTTCATTCCACCATTTAGGTCTTGACTATGGATCATATGGACGAGAATTGTTCATAGGAGTGAGAATTGGATTTTGAAGAAGAGTCTTATAGTCTACTTCAAGAGGTTCACCCAGATGTGTGTATTCGCATTTGGGTCTAGAAGCCCAAGATGTGTTCTTAGAATTGTTTCCAAATGTCCTATTGTCTACAGTAGCCTACTCAGTGGATTTGGGTGCATGCATGTTATACTAGTAAGATTAAAATTTTCCTTAGGAGGTTTAGGGGTGATATTCTCTACCATTCTGTCATGTACTACATCTCAATTTTTGTTAATGTACTTGGATTTGTTTTTGCTAGAGTTGGACCCTTGTTTGGTGTCTTTTTGAAGGGTTAAACCACCTTTCTTAACCATGATTTCCTCTATGCAAATACCATGTGTGATCATGTATTCAAAGGTATGTCAACCTTGAAGTTGTATTTTGTATTTGAAATTAAGTAATAGGTTATCCATGAATATGTCAAGCTTCTCAATTTCAAGTATCTTATCTAAGTACTTGGTGTATAGTTGCCTCCATCTTTGGAGGAATGTTAAGAAAGGTTCTCCAACTCTCTATTTAAGGTTACAAAGATCTCTTATGTTAACCAAATTTTGGATGGTATGCAAGTACTATTGTATGAATTTATTGGCAATCTCATCAAAAGTTTTGATTCCAGTAGGTAATTGTGAGAACCACTCCATAGCTTGATCATCCAGACCATGTGGGAACAAGGACATGAGGTATGTTTGATCATGTATGAACTCTGTAGACAAGGCACCAAACTCCCTCAAGTGATCTTGGGGATCAGACATACCTATGTACTTGTCATATTTAGGTAGCTCAACTCCTCTAGGAAAAGGAGGCATGTGCAAATCCTTGTCAAAAGGAAATGGACAAATAACATCTAGTGTGTATTATTTAGGAGGTTTATCTTTTTCCTTCATCGTTTGTGCCAATTGCTCTTGCATGGCTTGGAGTTGTTTTTGCAATTTAGATGTTTCAAATTCCTTTTATCTAAGGATAATAGTTTCAACATTGTAATCTTGAGGTAGCTTAGCTCCTTCTTGAGCTAATTTGAGGAAATACTTGTCTTTCTCATCATTGAGTCATATTTCCATCATCTTTTGGAAGTTTTTGTCTCTATGACATTTTTTTGTCTTCTGGGGTATTTCTTCAATATCCCCATAGTCATTTGTGTAGGTGTGATGACTCTTAAACTTTTCAGTTTTTTGAAATTCATCTATGTTTTCTCTCATACCATGTTCACCAGTTTCTTGGTCTTGGTTTGTCATCCTATTAGTATGCAAGTTTTAGTTTATCCAAAATGTATACGTCTCTTGTATAGAGGTTCAATGTTTTTGTTTGAAAATGTAGTTGTCTTGTTTGTGCTGTCAAAATTAGGTTCAGGAGATGACATATCAAAGTCTGGATGTTCTTGAAATATTAGATTCCTAACTTCTTGTAATTTTATGGAAAAGCCTCATTTGACATAAGGTGGACCCACAGGGGACGAAGATCGCTATGGTCCTTCCTCGAATGCAATAGGTGAAGGAGATCGTGAGGATCCTCCACTACACCCAAAATGTGTATAAAATTGGGAACGACCTCTACCATGATTCCTACATCTACCTCTACCTCTTATAGGTCGATGGGAATGAAATACATTTCCACTCCTAGTTGCAATAGTCATAGACAATGACATGTGATAAAGTTTAGATAAGGACCACACTTAGAACTTCATCTCGAAGTAGGTAAATGACAATAACCATGATCTATACTAGGGTGCAAGTAGTCAGAGAAGTGGCTAGAACTATTGTAACACAAGGTATGACAACACAATAGAACAAACAAGACAATAGAGTGACAAGACTAGTTCACATGTGGATCACAAGTATTCAACCAAGCAAGTTGTCTAAGTTTCAGATAGAAAAGTGTTTCGGTGTATGTAGATAGAGACTAGATTTGGACAACATTTTGATGAGGAAGTTGAGAATACCTCACTATTTTTGAAATTTTTTGATAGACTCATGCTAATAAATGCCATCTAGGGTGAGTAAATAACACAAATAGTACAAGTAAATGCCTTCTAAGGTGAGAAAATGGACCTGACATACATATTTGATAATTTTTTTAATATAGTTTTTAGGACAAAAGCTAGCGCGAGGATCTAGGTAGACCTATGCAAGGAAGTACAGAGACTGATGCAAGGAAAGGAAACAACAAATCCCAAATTCTTGTCTCGTGCAAAATTTTGCACAAAACCATGAAAGGAAGTGACAAAGTTACCAGTTTAACCAAATGTGGACCAATTTTGACAATGTTCTTGCATAAGATCGCACAAGAAAATAAAGCTTCTAGTGCGAAGAAGTACAGAGATTGACATGAGGAAATGTTGACTGCAAGACCCTACATTCCTCACTCGCATGAAATTTCATAGAAAACTAGGTGAATAAAGGACATACTTCTCAATTTTAACCAATTTTAAAGATATTTTGATCAGTTGTGATAGGTTTTAAGCAAGTTTTAGACAATATTTTTAGTTTTCAAACAAATTTGGATGTTGTTTCAAATTTATAGAATTTTAACTGATTTACAACTATAGCAATTGGTTTTTCAGACTCATTTGTAAAAACTGATAGGGGGCACAAGTAATAGTCATAGACAATCCAACCGAGGACGAAGCAACTCAAAGGGATGGGGGAGCCTTGGCTTTTTTGTTTTGTATAGTTGTTGATTCAAAAAAGACACGCTTTATCCTTATAACTAAAAATGGTAGAGGAAGCAAACCCTTTATCTCACATCTTATGTGCATGCATTCACATCACATAGCTGTGTCACCCCACTAGAGGGTGCATGTGTGTTTGGTGTATTCCAAGGATTCAATAACATATATGTTCAAGGTTACCATTGAGGCATGGGCTAGTTTTATATACCACCTTCCAACATCATACATGCATATGGAGAGGATCTATAGGAGAGATTCTTCCCCCTCTTTGCACAAAGATTATGTCCCCTTCCAGAGGTTAATCGAGCAGCAACTAACTACAATTTTTGAATAGGCTTCCATTCACATCAATCCCTTGTGACCTCACAAGTGAGGTTAAGGCCTCTCAACTACACTGACATCTGAAAGTGCACACACTTAGCTAGCAAGACTGGGAGCGACGTTGCTCAGTGCAATAGACAAAGCCTCCTCATGATATGCGATATCTAGAATCATAAGGAAGAAATTAACAATATGGCTTTGGAGTTTTTAACTCTACAAAGATTCTTTATTGTAGTGGGTTGGAATCAATGATGAAAGGTGTGCTTATTTGGTCATTCTCAGAGGTTGGATCACTCCAGTAGGCCCACTAAAGGTTGACTCAGACTTATTTTGGATTCGAGGGTCCAAGTTTCTAATTTTCCTAAAAGGGAAAAGAGCATAGTCCTCTACCTTTTCACCTCACCCAAACACACAAAATACATTCATTACTGACCTAGCTTATCAAACCCAACTTGTCTATGAGCTTCTAAGTTTCTGATTTTCAGAAAGGGGAAAGAGCATAACCCCTGCACTAAAATATTTGCTTGGGAAAACCACTACCTTCCTTATCTCCAAATGTGGGTACTGTCTTCCAAGGGTGTCTAAGTTTCTGATTTACTCTTGGGCATCACTTCTAAGCAACAAAGAGCACAATCCCCTATTCCTTTGTCTAGAGCCTTAACAAGCTCACAAGGCCTATTTAAACTATGTGGATCAAAAGCATGTAAAAAGACTAAACATTTCAGTGGGTTTTGAATGTCTTCGACAAGCATCCTACAATAAAACCATTAGCAAATTTTGTGTGTTTGTTTCAAGTTGTCTTCGACAATCCTCCTACAAACCACTATTATGTTGTTCCAGAAATCATAAATCATGAAAGAAATACTTTAGAAATAGAGGTTAGAATGGAAACAACAATGACAGAATATGAAATGTAAAATTTAAACACTTTATTGTCAAGTCTTGTGTGAGGCTTTGCATAGAGCCATGCGAGTATATGCTTTGTGTCGTGTAAGAGAATACCCTCTTCATGTGAGCATATGCAATTCTCGTGCAAAAAAGTACATAGTATGGCGTGAGTAATCAAAATTCTTGTGCAAGAAAAGAACTTTCTACATGAGATTTCACTCTATTCTACAGAACATAATGCAAAATGTTAAAAATAAAGATAAATGAAACCAAAAATTTAATTTTTCGGGCTCCACGGTGGGTGCCAAAAATGTGAGTTTTAAATATGGGCCTTCAAATTAACCATACACTTCAACATGATCATTGTTTGTCAAGTACATCTAGGATTGAACATGAGATTATTCATCCTAAATGTTTGCACAGGGTGATCTATTGCCTTCTATCTAGATGAGGTTCTACTATGTGCTCAACATCAAGAGTTTAGTAACTAGACCAACTAGATTGATGGATTTAATCTAGATGAATGCAAGATGAAACTAAGATGCATGCAAATTAATCTAAGAACAAGATAAGCAAATTAATCTAAATGGATGCATTGTGATCTATATGAGAAAGCATATGAAAGCAATGGAGTTTTGAATGCAAAATGCTTGAGTGTTCAATCCAACAATTATTCAATTCTCATCAGTTGCATCCTCTAAAATGAGAGGCCAAGGGTCTCTTTTATAAAATCTCATAACCAATCAACGATCAAGAGCAAACCAAATGAATGGTTCAGATTAGAAGAGAGTTGAGTGCGAATAACAAATTTCCATTATTGATGGAGTTGAATGATATAAATTAGGAGGGAATATTGGAGAAGATATCTAATTTATTCAATTAAATATGACCTCATAATCAAATATTCTAATTAATTAAATAATTAAATTCAACAATTAGGATGAGAGTATTTAATTTAATCAAATATATTTAATTCTATTTTCATGTGTATTAGCTAAAGGGGGTGAAAATCAAAGTGCTAGGACTTGTAATTAAATTAATTTGATTAGAAGATTAATTTAGCCAATTTAAATTGACATTTAGGAATTAAATAAAGTATGTGATTTATACATATTAGGGGTTTTTTTGCATTTGACACTTAAGTCAGGTAAAGACGTTTAGAATCATAAATGCCTAGTACAATAGGACTTAATTGATCAAAGAATTGATGTTGTAAGATTGATGCACCGAAATTGGTTCAAAATGCCAATGTGCCAATTTCTAGGTATTACACTTGGAAATTCCTTAAACCTTCTTGAACCTTGTTTCAAAGTGGTTCTCTCCTTCATGCGCTTAGGATCATAAATCTTTGAATTTATACATAAGGAACGAAATTTCTTGGTGGGTTAACCCTTCAACTTTTTAACTCCTTTGAACCCTGTCGAACCCACTTGAACTAGAAGAAACTTGGTTCAAAGTGGTTTGTAGGGGTTTGTTGTGGTTCACATATGTAAAGTGGTAATCAATAAAGGTATCTAGTACAATATAAATAATATAAAACTAAAAATAAATTGAACATAAAGGAAATGGTAGAAACCACAAGGATGTAAAACAATAAGGGTATCTAAACTAAAAATGAAGGAAAATGAAAAAAATTATACAAAGAACATTATATGAAGTTTGTAAAATTTCAAGCATGTCAATCACTATGAAAGGGTTTAAGGAATGAAATAAATCGTTATAATCCTAAATAGTAATGGTTTACAAAACTAAACATGTAATGAACATAGAGGAAACAATAGAAATGACATTTTGCCAAAACTATCGAGACAATGTGCAAGGGTTTAGCAAAGTAGAAAGACATGAAGATATCCAACAATATGATTTAGAAAATTGGGAACTCTCTAAAATAGTAGGAGTATAGGAATCTAAATTTGAAAAAGCAAATGATAAAACAACATTATGTATAGACTGTATAATTGTAATGATGTGAAACAATATGCAAGGATTTAACCAACAAACTAAATAGTGAAGATGTAAAGTTGGAAGGGTACATAAAATCAAAAGCAAAACTCACAACAACGAATAATGTGATGAACATTTTGTAAAGAGTATAACACTAGGAGGATGTGACGTAGTAATGTTGAAAATAACCATTTTTCTAAAACAATTATGGTGTAGACCATTTTTTGAAATAGCGAGGGAGATAAACATGATTGTATAATAGTAAGGATGTAGAATAGGTGTTTGAGGATACATAACAACAAGGGTCCATAAAAAGAACAAATGCTTAAGTTTGTAAAATGATAGGAAAGAGTTAAAAAAATAAAGTGTCAAACAATATGTATGTTAAGGATGTCAAACAATGGAAGGGTTCACAAATTGAAAAACCAAGAGGGAAAAATAACATGTGTTTACATAACTAACAAGGACACAAACGTTAACAAAATAGAAGAAATAACAATACATTCCAGAGAGCATGATGATAAAAAATAGTACACATTCAAAGAACTAAGAATAATAATTGCTTAATTATTATTTGTGAGAATAATACAATTATGAGGAAATAGTCAAAGCGATTCAAAATATTTTAAATAAACTTTGAATTCTTCCTCCTTTTCAACATGGATGTTATATGTCTTGAATGACTTAAATGAAATGAATGAGATGTTTGTATGTTTAAAGATTGTTGTGTTGGTGTGGCTCTTGTAATGTTTGTACTCTTGTCAATTTGAATATTGAATTTCCAAAGAACTTACATACTTATCCAATTGCTACCTTTACTTCTAATAAGCTATCCACAAAATAACTTATGTATGACCATCATTTTCTATTCAAGGCCAATTAACTCATAAGGAAGGAAACAATATGATAAGTGTGCGAGTTCAATGGAAATTCTAAATTCAAATTGATAAGAGTAGAAACAATACAAAGCCACACTAACACGACAAGCTTAAAAAATTCAAACATCTCATTCATCTCATTTAAGTCATTCAAGATATACAACATCCATCGAAAAGGAGGAAGAATTCAAAGCAGTTCAAGGGACTTAAATATTTCTAATTGCTTTGAGTGTTTCCTTCATAATTGTATAATTCTCAATTTTCATAATTAAGTAAATTATTATTCTTCGATTTTTGAATGTGTACTACTTTTTATCATCGTGCTTTCTGGAATGGATTGTCAATATCTCTTCTATTTTGTTAGCGTTTGTATCCTTTTTAGTTTTATAAACACGTGTTATTTTTCCCTCCTCTTGATTTAACGCTATGATAAATTGTGAGCCTTTCATCGAGGAGGTCTTGGGTTCAAATCTACTCAAGTTTAACACATAATAATAATAATAATAAATTTTAACAATAATAATAAATAATCTAGGCTTCCATCGATTACCTATAATAAAAACTATATTTTTTAATTAGAACTTTTATCTATTTATGTTCAGTTTTATTCTACTTTTCATTCAAGTCAACTATATTAAAAACAAGAGCTCTGTACAACTAGAGTCTCATCTTATGGAAAGGAAAAAGTATAATAAATCAAGTATTTTTTTATATCAAAGTCTATGAATAAAATGTAATTATAAAGTGTCATCTTTTTTTTTTTGGCTAAAAATGTGTATACACAAATTTAAAAGCAATGACAAAAATTAAATATTACATCATTGTGTTAATATTATAAATACAAAACTATTAGAATATTATAATAATAATGTTACTAATAATTAAATAGTCTATTTTCAAATTTTAGTACTCTTTTAAAAACTATAACTTTTGAGAGATGATGAGGAAACTTGTTGATGGTAGGTCCCATCAAGCTGAAGCAAAAAAATCATTTAAAAAAAGAAACTTTAATGAGTAAAGATAAAATAGTGAAACTTGATAGTTATTGCATGACTATTTAATTTTTCTCCCATTTGATTGACGAAATAAATTTAAAGTAAAAGAATTGTAAAATTTCTAAAAAAACAAAAATAAAAATAATTTCAATAAAAACATACCAATAACCAAAGCGTACATCATAAGCTATATTTTTTTGGCATAATTTTTAAAGAAACAAATAATTGAATTTGATGAAGCCAGAATAAATCAAACTAAACATTAATTAGAAGAAGACAAAATCAAATTCTCATCTGCTTCTTGTTGGGGAGAATTTTGTCCACCATTTGGAATGAACTTTGATATATTTAGACAAAATCAGACCTTCTTGTGTAGTGCAGGTATGACAATTGAGATTTTCATATGAAGGAAACCTAACTCATAATAATCAAATTCAAAACAATATAGAGGGAATATTCTTAATGATATTGCTGAAGTATAAATTTTATTCTTATAACTTTTTAATCCAATATAGTAGTTGTAGTTGTGGGGTTAAATTTAATGAAATGACTTAGAGGGAAGAATCCATGCTTGTACATCAACCCCACTAGTTTCAATGCATCTTGATTCACTTGATTTTTGATAGGCAATTTGTACCAATTCAAATGACCAAGGGAAAAAGCCCAGAACAAAAAACAAAAAAATGAGTTAGCGACTTAATTTTTTTTTTAAAGTTAGGTATTGCAAATGAGATCAGGATTCAAAAAAAGGAAGAAGACCTAGTATCTCGAGGAAATAAATTCAAATAAAGAAATGTATTAAATTCCTAAATGTTAAGTTCCTTCATTAGGTTGTAGTTAATAAAACTCTATTAACTCATTTATGATCATAAAATTACAAAACTTTATTAACTCATCTATGAGCATAATTATAAAGCGCATGATTCGTAGCTAAGACATATGAAGAATATAGAGCATCAATATTGATATAAACACACATGAAGAAAATAATGTATACAAGTAGTACAAAATATTAAGAGGTTTTTATAAATGATGTTTAATGGTATTTCAATTCAATATAAAGGAAATTTATTTTTCATAATTTATAAAAATAAAATATTTTAATAGATACATTTCAAGATTATATTATAATTTAAGATACTACATTTTATGGAAAAGCTTCTTGTGTTTGCTCTCTTTGATCCTGCATCTTGTATGATCCGTATCATTTGTATATGATGGTATTAAAGATTTTCTTGATCTCGTGGAATGCGATGATTATAGGGTTTGCTCTAAATGGGAAACTTAAAAATGCCTAATGACTCTTATATCAAATGCATTTGGAAGGAATTGAGAAAGACATATCACATGGAACATCAAATCCTACTGCCAGTTGCAATCACCTCAAAACCATATGAAACTATGATACACATTTGCATAGAAAGGAAGAAATTATACAAGTGCCCTTCTCTTGCCTAATTGAAGCAGAATGGCTTGTTAACCTTATACCAAATTGTAACCATCCTATTTGACCCAAAGAACAACCCCATACATTCAATTTCCTTCTGTTAGAATATCTCAAAAAATAAATTCATTTGACATCAGAAATTCTTAGTATTGTAATTGATCTGTCACCGTGAGGAACATTGTTTCCAAAACTCATATGCTCTAAAATAAATTTAACGGATGCCTAAGGAATGTTGTTCAATATTCAATAAAGGACATAACTATAACATGTTGCATCACATATATCCTTGGTCAAAACATAGAAAAAACTTTGGATGACATCTAGTAAGATTCAACATTATTATTGATGACATATGTAAAATTTAGAAAGTGGACCATCAATGCTAAAGGATAAGGGTTCTCAAGCACTAAAGATCAAGTGAGTTTTGAATGTACTTCTCTACAAGAATTCTTAAGTAGGCACGAGGACTAATGCTAAGCAGATACATGCAAACATCCCCATCACATGGTTCTCTACTGCTAGATTCATCCTTGACTCTATTGATCTGTACGATTTTAAAGTTCATTTTTATTGATTAGATGCCCAAGATTTACAATAATCAAAGCATCAAACAATTATTTTAATTTACATAAAAGACATTAAAATTGAAATCTAAAATTAGTAATGTAGAGTATATCGCAGGAAAACAATTTTGATCCATTGACAAAATATAGGTATACCAAATACTTGCATTACAAAGTAAACTAAGAAGTTTGTTGTTGTAGCTTAGCCAAAACTACTGAGAATTGATAGCTAGCAGATCAGGTAGTTTGATCTTTGCAAAGAAGTGCGTCTATGTCCCCTATTGTTGGTGTTAGTAGGCACTACATGTTTCAAATGCGTATAGAAATGAAAAATACATATTCGTATCAAAATAAAAATAAAAATATTTGCATTCAGATAAAAAAAGATTTTGATTATTTGTATACAACCTTACCTGAAGGTGTGGTTGAAGCCAAATCCATCAATTTGCAACAATTGAAGCTGAAATTATGGATATATTAACCAATTGAGAAGAAAAACAAAAGAAATTAAAAAAATGAGGACTGAGGCAGGGTAAATTCCAAATACTATGAGAACAAGCATGGAAATAAGGCAACTATTAATCTAGTAATAAGAACACTAGCCCTAATGCCAGCTAGTTACTATAAACAAGACTTGATGGAGAGGCAATTGTCATCTATCCTAATAGGGTGTTTGCCACATGGACTTAGCTATGTATTGCCACGATTCTCAAAATTTAAAGGAAATGCCACTCCTTAGAGCCCTTTTTCACATTAATTTTCTGAGCAAGAAAAAGTAAAATACTACTAGGAAAAATGATGGGCACTAATGAAAAAAGAGAAATTAAATTGCAAAAATTCAAATTAATAGGAAATATTCTAGCAACCTTAGGATAAAGGAATTGTTTTGCCAATTTCATGGCATCCAAACTAGCTACTAATACAAATCAGACGATTGAAAACTATAGGCTCGACCTATAAATAGGTGGGACTAATAACTAGTCCTAACTCAAATCTTCCTATTTAATTTCTAATTCTTATAAGCCCTTTTCTATTTATTGGCAAAGATTAACGTGTTTTCATTTGTGCTCATCATTAATTAGTCGATAGGCTTTTTGATTGGACATCTCCTCTAAGCATATATGACATAGAATGGTTACATAAAAAAAATGATTTATCTTCTACAAAGTTTTTTTTTTCTATTAACAAAGTTTAGAAATAGTTACAAGTATAGAGCTGAGACTGAGAATAAACAACCAGATCACACCCCCTGCCTTGGCGAACCAAACCATTATAGGCCCCCTACTATTTGCCAGGTAAGGGTTGGTAAGCGGGCAGGAGGAGATAGATCAAAATCCCTCGATGCCCGAAGGGTTTTGATTGGTTCCACATTCTCCTCTAAGAGTGAGGGATAGAACAAATTACAAAGTTTGGGTGGTTGGGGGGGGGGGTGATAGCAAAAGAACTATAAGTAAAACAGAGTCACATATTTATACATCCATCCTTTTACATATATTGCATAGCAAAAATTTTTATAAATGATAATGCTATCTAATCCTAGCCATCATTGTGGCTACCTTGGTCATACTGAACCATTGAAACCTCATCATAAGTTTGTATCACATCAGCAAGAGCCTCTTCTTCCCCTCCATCCAAAGCATTATCTTTGTTGGACACACTGTTAACCTGGAACTCATTGATCACATTATTTAAATCTTCCATCTTGGTAGGAGCTAAAAAGTTTTGGTACTCAGTAATATAGTTCGTTGCCTACACTTTATCTTTATTAATCACCAAGATGCCTTCTCGCATTAGAACCATGAAATCGCTCCAAGAAATGTGTAATACCAAAGCAACCTGTGACATAATATTAAAATGGGGGAGTTTAAATTTAAACTCAGTAAGTTCCCTTCTCTTAGCCTAAAAGATTTCCTTGTTCCTGTCCTTCCAAAGAGTCCATAAAACCTCAATTGAAAGAGCAAACAAGAAAGTATTAAGTTTACAATCAAATTTTTCCACATATCTTGCAAGAATTTCACTCTAAGAGATATTATCTTCACAATTCCATAGACAGGGGGAACCAAGAAAAATAGCCCACATCTTGCAAACATAAACACGTTAAAAAAATAATGTTCAAAAGACTCAACAACATTACACAAACTGCAAGACACATGGGAGAGACCAATAGAAGAGAGCACATGACCAATAGCCAATTTTTTAAACAATAACAACCACTTAAAGCAAATCTTTTTGGGTTCAGCTTTACCTTTCCAAAAATAATCAAAAAAGAAAGACCAATTAGAAAAGGGATTAATCTACCCCCAGCACTGGGACACCCTAGCAATAAGAGATGAATCATTCTTAATGCAAAGATACAACACTTTAGTAGTGGTATCAGTCAACAAGTTGCCATCAGACCATTTAACCTTATCAAGGAAAGCATTAGAATCAATAATATCACAAGAGCTATTAAAGTTAATAGCTTTCTTAATCAAAGTGTAGGTCTTCTTCTAAGAATCAGGAATGTTATATTTTCCTTTTACCTCATCCCATTCCCCTAATTGCTCACCCACCAAGATATCTTGAATAAAGGAGATCCCCTTTGAATTCCAAGCCTTAGTAGAACAACTCCAAGTAAGGGCCAAAGGTTTATTATTATACGAAAGCCCCCACCAAATAGATCTATCTTTAACAAGAAGATAAGGAGGTCTTCCTCCTGCTTCTCTTAATAAACTGCCTCACTTGAATCCATGCCTTCCAAAAAGTTTGAAAATCTTTGTCCCAAATAATCTCATCTTAAACTCACCAAAAACAATGTCAATCACTGGAGTATCCTTCCATTGTTTACCTTTCCTAATAATAGATTTCATAAGGTTATTTCTAATGAGAATTTTCCATGCCTCATTACCCCATAAAGCTTTTAGAACCCATTTAGATGCAAGAGCCATTCCTTGTACTTTAAGATCCTTCAAACCCAATCCTCCTTGCCTTTTGACCTAACAACACCATTCCCATTTAACACAGTGCCTTTTCTTGTTCCCTTTCCCATCTGACAAAAGAAAGTCATGAAGAATTTTTTCTATCATATTCACATGGGAGTTAAGAAATAGCCAAGCCAAGGCATAATAAATATGATGAGATGAAAGATTTTTTTGAACTACTTGAAATCTTCCAGCAATAGATAAGGAGTGAGTCTGTCATTTTCAGTGTTTCTTATTGATTTTCCCATACACCTAGTCCCACATATTGTTGAGGTTGGGTTCTACTAAGAAGGGGATACCCAAATATCTGACAATCTGATTAGGGCCAGACAATTGCCAATCCTTACTAATCAACCAATCTAGTGGATCAATAGACCATCCCAACACATTAGACTCGGAAGGGGAATTTTTGGACCCCGAAGCTTTGCAAAAAAAAAAAATCCTCTTAAAGGCATTATCAAAGTTCTCCTTTGAAAGGCTTAAGAATAGGGATGTATCATTAGCAAATTGAGCATTTGTCAACTCCTCATTATCAGGCAAAGAGATACCTTTTAAAGGAGGTCCCAATTCCTCTACCCTTAATATATAAAACAGAGCATCCACAACAATGACAAACAACAAGGGGGCAATCGAGCAGCCTTGCCTTATAGACCTTTGCAGCATAATAGGTTCTGACAAGATACCATTCACATCAATGACAA
Source organism: Cupressus sempervirens (assembly GCA_028749045.1). Lineage (NCBI taxonomy): Eukaryota > Viridiplantae > Streptophyta > Pinopsida > Cupressales > Cupressaceae > Cupressus > Cupressus sempervirens. The sequence goes on from CM053783.1 coordinate 621,203,147, forward strand.
TACTGGCATCCTTGAATAAAACATTTATCCATTTACAATATATCTCCAGGAACCCAAATGCTTTGAGCATACTGATGACAAATCCCCATTCTATCCTATCATAGGCTTTCTCGAAGTCTAACAAAATCATGGCTACCTCCTGACCATCTACTTTAGCCAATTCATAGCCTCCCAACTGTAGAAGTTGATAAAAGCCAACTTTACAGCACGCCAAGGTCACCTGCATGTAAATAACTTGTCGAAGGGAAACCAAAGAAGGAAAAGGTGGAGCTTGGAAAAACACTAAACAAACTTGAGAGAAAATATATTGCAAACAAAGAAAAATGTATTTACAATAAGTTGAGAAATTACAATGAGAGAGCTCGAATATAAAGGCCTCATGGAAGCTTGTAGAACAAGTTGAAAAGTGCGAGAAGATAAGGTTGACAACTAAGCATATGTCCACAAAAGGTGGGATATCCTTGAACAAGGTGAGAGGATACGTATGGCTTAGATAGGAACAAACTCCTGTGTTGTCAACAACTCATCAACTACAACTAATAAATAAGTGCATTAACCTAAGTAAACTTGAGTAAAAGAATAAATAATTAATAAATAATCAATAAATAATTATTTACTCTAACACCCCCCCTTAAGTGCAACTTAGGGGAATGCCTTAAGCTCACAAACTAAGATGAAATGTAGAATGGGTCCCGACAACTAGGCCATGTTAGGTATCCATGAACAATGCAAAGAAATGCAACCTCTGAAAACGGGGAAAGAGAGAAAACCACGTGCAAAAAACCCTCCCCCAAAAAGAGGTAAGAAAACCTAGTGAAGGACTGAAGAAGCCTCCAATTAGTGCAATGTCCTAGAAAATAGGAACAAAAAGTGATCACAAAGAGCATCACTAAAGCATGAAGAAGCCACAAATTCTGTCATCAGAGAGAAACTGCTGATCTAAAGAACCTCGATGGAAGAAGAAGGCATGAACTAAGTGTGTCTATATGGTAGATGATCTATCTCACCGAAATGCATAAGTAGCCAGCCACTGCAATCGCCTAGTTTATAGGATCAACCACTGAATACATAGCTCACACTATCAAACCATTGAACCAAGGAAGCATTAGAACAATAGAATAACCCCCCCTTAATGCAGATGGGATGAGATGATAGGCAACTAAAAAGGTGGGCCAAAATCCTCTATAGAAAAAACCACGAACAACGAGAGAGTTGAAGAGGTGCAAATACCTATAAAGGCACGGTCACACCGATGCTGCATGGGGGAAAAAAAGGAAGAGGGCACAAAAATGACAAATAACTATCCCCCAATGGTGCTTTATAAAATAGTGCAAGTACAATTATCTCAAAACAACGTTCATGAACCCGAAATGCAAGAGTGGCACTTTATCTTAGTGCGTTTACATAAATATGCTTACAAGTGATAGCTACAATGATCAAAAAGGGAAAAAAGCCTGATACAAAGATAGTACAACCCAAAACAAAGGATCTCATGCCATGAAAAATGATCCTTGGACCTGGAACACCCAAGATATCCACCATAGAGAAAAAATGCCAAAAACATGATAGAACAAGAATGGGGTAGAATCTCAAGGAAATGACAACATTTCTGAAAAGATGATAAAACCAACTTTCCAAAAATATAACGTTTTAAAAAATCGGAGATGGGATGCAAAAGATATGCTTGCTGGAGTGAAAAACAAAAATTTGGACTTTGACTACAAAAATGAGCCACAAAACTAGACCAAAACTAGAAAATACCTACACCAATGTCTCCGTCTTGGAACCATCTTTCTGATGCTTCTTTTGGATCGAAAAAATACCTCCGTATGCTCAAGATATGGCCAAAAAACTATGAGTAGGTCAAAAAGAGACCTAGAGTGCTGGCAGGAAGGTGTTGATGATGCAATGTTGACATCATGCTGATGTCAACAAATGACTAGCTTAAAAATTGATAACTTTTGGGTTGTCGCAGCAAAAAAGAGGGGCCACGTGGCTGTGTTGATGTGTCCAACTGACGTGGCAGATGCCAACATGGTAGCTAGAGATTGGACCATGTGAGCTGAAAAAATCCATGCGGGTGCTATGTTGTTAGGTGTTGTAGAAGTGGAGAAAATGGGTGGTAGAGCTATAGAGGTGGTCGGAACAGGGGGCATCGCCAGGCCGTGGTGGACAGTGGGAGGCCCGTCGACGATGACCGCTCACGAGTTGTGTGCTAGCAAGGCCGGTGGCCACTAGGCTACGTGCTAGCGGTGCACCCAAAATATATGTATTTTTTATTTTTTTGAAATCGCGTGTCCATACAGTCCGTACGACAACCTGCAACAAACAAAATTTGCCTCCCAGAGCTCCTATCACTAAAATTAGAAAACTTTATATGAATTTTGACTATAATGGGCCTTCTGAACTCAATGGTAGTGTTTGTTTAGGCCCAAAGTGCTCCGAAAAAATGCTCTTCCCCTGGATTGAAGAAAAAATCACAAACAAACTAGGGTTTGTGTCTCCAAATTACTACTTCAAAAAACCTTCAACCAAGAAGCATTAGGGAGGCTTTGATACCATGTAGAAGTTGATGAAAGAGAACTTCACAACGTGCCAAGATCACCTACATGCAAATAACCTATTGAAGGGAAACCAAAGAAGGAAGAGGTGGAGCTTGGAAAAACACTAAATGGACTTGAGAGAGAAAATATTGCAAACAAAGAAATATGTATTTACAATAAGTTAAGAAATTACAATGAGAGAGCTTGAATATAAAGGCCTCATGGAAGCTTGTAGAACAAGCTAGAAAGTGCTAGAAGCTAAGGTTGACAACTAAGCATATATCCACAAAAGGTGGGATATCCTCGAACAAGGTGAGAGGATAAGTATGACTTAGATAGGAACAAACTCTAATAAATAAATGCATTAACCTAAGTAAACTTAAGTAAAAGAATAAATAATTAATAAATAATTATTTATTCTAACACCAACCAGTGATCAGATTCTCCAAAATGTACCTCCCTTGAATAAAACCTGTTTGAGTCTGAGAGATAAACTTATTCAACAAAGAAGCAATTCTCCTCGCAAGAACTTTAGCAAGGATTTTATAGGACAAATTTAACAATGTGATTGGCCTCCAATTCTTGACTAGAGACTTATCCCCTACTTTAGGCAGAAGCTTAACAACTCCTCAGTTGATAGACTCCCCTAACAAACCTTTCTTGAAGGCTTCTTCATATACTTCCAAAAGTTCAGTACAAATCCAACTTTTATTTTTCTTGTAGAATTCGGCTGGAAAACCATCCAAACCAGGAGATTTCCCATTAGGAAAGGCATCAATAGCAGCTTTGATTTCCCCAATAGAGATGTCTTTGCTATGATTATTTTCTCCAAATCAGAAATTTTGCGAGGGATAACCTTAAAACAATCCTCTATCACTACTTGACTATCTGGTGTCATTTATGAAGAAAATATATTACTATAAAAACTATAGAAAGCTTCTTGAATGTCCTCTAAATCCCTTGAAATCCTATCCTCTAACTGAATTTCACTAATCAATTCTCTTTTGTGCTTGGCCTTAATAATATTAAAGAAATACCCAAAACCTTTATCCCCTTCATTAATCCAATTCATCTTTGCTCTAATTCTCAGCCCTTGAATCTTATATCTCTGGCTACTACTCAATTGATGTTTAATATTGATCAGTTGAAATTCCAATTCCTCATTAGTCCCTTTGTTTTGCAATTCTTTCTCCACCTAGTTCAATTTACTTTGCTAATAGGATTCCTCTTTATTCCTATCCATGGCTAGCTTTTTACCAATGACTTGAAGAAGATTTTTCTAGGTATCAACCTTCAGGTTCCAAAGCTCTATTGGATCTAGCAAAGGATTGCCAATTCTAATAATCTCAGTTACCATTACAATGGCATCAACATTATCAGGATCATCAAGGAGTGCAAATTTAAGCTTGAAAGATTTATATTTCCTCTTTAAGGCTTGAGTATTACCATTACTCTCTATCCTACAACAAGTATGGATAGGTGAATGATCAGAAAGAGAGGCTAGGACAACTTGAACCGGGGCATGACTATCTTCCTGAATGAAAGAAACTACAGAGACATCTCCATAAACCCTATCCAACCTACAATACACTCTTTGCTTGCCCCTCTGGTTATTGCACCAAGTGTACCAAATGTCATGAAACTTACTATGTATATGTTCCATAGGGTCCAAAAGATTAAACTTCCTTTTGAATTTATACCAAAAATACATCTCATTGCCTTTCCAAGAATGAGCCAAACCTCCTTATTAATTCACTTTGTGCTCCACCATATTAAAACTCCCAACAACCACCCGCGAGATTTTTGGCAAATGCACACAACACCATTCCCATAATTCTGCTCCTTCTCTATAATTATTCGAGGCATACACATTACATATTCCAAAAGTCTTCTCCCCTTGCTTGACTATTACCCAAATTACCCTCTGACATGGTGAACACCCATGACTTTCAATAAGGCTTTCCCATTTGGGGTGAATAAGAATCGTAACACCTCCTTTCCCTCTCTCATGGTTTGAGTGAAAACCTATAGACTTGTCCCAAAGGAACTTCAAAATGGAATAGGCTTGAAAACCAACCACCTTGATTTCTTGCAAACAAATAAAATCCTTGAACTTCAAGTTATTACACCATCTTCTAACAAGGTATTTTCTATTAGGCATCTCTAACCCGCAAACATTCCAACTATGGACATGCAACATCATCATAATTTAGGAGGAGTTTTAGTGCTCTTGCACAACTTATTAAAACAATCTGGAAGATTCTTCCTCCCTCTATCCCCAATGGGACCAGAGCTTCTTTTTTTAGTTTTCCTCTTCTTCCTAACAACTTCTGTGAATTGACCCTCCAGATTAGAAGCTTCAATAGCTAAAGGTCCAGGTGAGGAGGAAGGAGCCAAAGGCAGAGCAAGCATCTCCTTATTTTCTTGTTGAAGTTTGACTGCTCTTTCTTTAATAGTCATGAGAGCTAACTACTAAGCATTCAAAACTAGCAGGACACTACTATCATTCTGGGGAGCTCCCGGGTGAACTCTTAGCAGGTGGGAAGCTATGGGCAAAGGAATAACATCCGAGATACCAACCCTGGCTAGAACCACTTCAAATTCCTCTTCAAAGAGAGGGTTCGATAATGAAATCAAACTGTTACTCATTGGAATATCAATAGAATTAGAGGCATGTGGCTGGAGACTAGAATTAGAATCTAATTCTATAGAATTATTAACACCTACATTCTTGGCCTGGTTAACAGTATCCACATCATTATTAGGTACTTCACTAGCCTTAGTCTTACTAGAGACTAGGTTACCATTATGCTCATTATTATTAACCACATTAAATTTTTCCTTATGAATATGTTGCAGAGCCAGACAATCCTTTTTAGTATGCCCATTATGTCTACAATGAAAGCAAGCATTTAAGTTCCCTAATAGGGTAATATCCCAACAAAACCTTTCTCCATCAAAATCTAGAGAAATATTATCGGGGAATTCAACTTCAGGGGCCAGGGCCAAAAGAACCCTGGCATTAAGGTGCGGCAAGGTAACCCTAGATTGCTCAACCTGTAAAACAGAACCTAACAACTTAAGAATCTGCATAATGAAAGGCCAAAATTCCACCACAAGGTTCTTAATTTCCACCCAATTCAGTGGAGATCGAGCCACAAATTTTTCAAAATTGTCCTTTGGGGACCATGGGTAAACCCTGAAGATTGACCTTCCAACATTCCAAAACCACTTCTCCAAAACCCTATCTTGCATATTATGATTTTGCAAAAAGATAACAATCCTTTCTATATCATTCTATAGTACATAATATAAATGCCAAGCTTTTTACCCCAAATTGAAGTAAGCCATTCATCAAAAAATTTCCTAATAGGCATAGCTTCCTTATCCAAGCAAACAAAGAAAATAGCAATTAAGCCTAGACCGCTCATTCTTAATGGCAAACACCATGTCCTCATGGGGAGAAAGCAAAAGAATCTTAGGGCTGAGAGAAGGAGACTTGCCACTTTCTCCTCCACCTCCACCAACGTCGGCAATGCCTCCACCAGAGTGTCCACTTCCATTGGCTACGGACCGTCCTCCTTCCCCTCCTCATTGTTCTAACTCCACTGCCTTCCTGTGAAAAACTCCATTAAACTCAGTGGCTACAGAAAAAGGTGGAGAACTATCTGCCACCACTTGTTTATACGACAATTTTCCTTTTGGTTTGCCCACCTTACCATCCTTAGGATTATTAATAGCATTCTCTACTATATTATAAGTAATGTCATCTTGCAAAATAATTCCTTTCCCCTCACCATGATTTGGCTCTCCCATGGCACAAGCGAACTAGGCCGGGGGCAGATTACACAAGATACACACTAGGGTTTGAACTTATGAAAACAAAAGACCATAAAAATGAAGGACAAAACCACACACAGAAAATGAGGAGACCAACTAAGTAGTATGAATGACACAAGGCACATAGCATGACACACACATTTCAATCAAAACAAAAACCAAGGTTGACATCATCGACGATCATGGGGAAAAGTTCCTTTTATAAAGTTTTTGAAAAAATTAAAAATTAAAACAATAATAAAATTTTAGGTCTAAAGAAGTGTGTATTCATAACTTTTTCTTTGGCTAAATTATTAATTTAGAAATAAGCATAAAATATCTTACAAATAAATGAAATCTCATCCTTCAATTTTTTCAATCTAATATATGAAATTTATGCATATTGTACTATATACTAACTAGTACACCTTCTTGCTGCAAGTACTAATTATTAATTTATTTTGGACTATTCAAACTTTCCTCGATAACCTTGTTCTCTTACCAATAAGAAATATTTCCCTTAAATAAGAACTCAATGAGTATAACTATTCTAGGTCCTCTCCCCTCATAAGCTCTTTCTCTTACAAATAGGAAATATTTTCCATATCAAGTCAAATTATAATTTTTAAAGTTAAATTCGTTAACCATGATGCATTAACAAATTGGATCCTATCTAAGACTCTTTCCCATATTTGTCTTGGATTATTGCATGGTTTCTGAACTCAGTCCTTGGGGATTGACTTCCATGATAAACTCATCTGGGAGACTTGTACAGTGAAAATGATTCAAGGAAGTTCAAAATATCCATTTCTACTCCAAAATAGATGTAGGACAATAAAACTAGAGTCTCTTTGGTTTGTTGGTCATGTCGGTAGTCCTTTATGACTGTGAGGTGTGGGGGTGGGAGCAACATGTCAAAACATGGGTGGAGACAAATAAAGATAATTTAAGAACAATTAATCACTAGCAATCTCAAAGTGAAAACTTTTATTTTGTATGAAATTCTTTTGTCGAAGGTTGGGGCTTTTATGTTATAGGCTTTATTGATCATTCAATTTCTTAGTTACTTAAAGAAGATTGAAAACTTGTAGGACCATCGTTGGTCGAAATTTATGAAAGAAGAGGCTCTTAACTGTAGGAAGAAAACTTGGATGAAGCAAAACATTAAATGGATGGATAAATAGAACATCAAGTCACAAGAATACCCTAACACACATGTGGGCATAAAAAAGTTTGCAAGAGAAAAGTTTTGAAGTGCCATGTGGAAAAATAACACTGGTAGAAAAGATGCTTGTTAATATTAAGGAATTCAACCCAATTGTGGAACATGGTGAGAAAATATATCTTGGGGTTGCTATGAACGGTAAGGCAAGATTGTTAGATGCACAATTGAGGACACAATCTCCACCACAGATGCGAGACATGTAGATGGAAGAAGTCCAAAGAGGCTTGGGAGGAGAAAACTTGCATGTTTTGTAGGGTAGGAGCAATTGAAACATAATGACATTTTATCTCAGACTACACAACATACAACAACATCCGAATGTACTATGATGTTATCTTGAAGGGAGACAACATGCATAGTTAATTCAAAGGTAACAAGATCAAGCAAACTATTGGATTTTTTGGGTTAAGATACATATTAGAAAATTAGAAATAGAAATGAATACAAAAATTGCTTCCGTGCTTCACTCCCTTAAACTAATTTGGTCTCATAGACATCATTAAAATCATTCATTTCATTTCATAAACCAAAATACCTATAATTTGGGATTATAACACCAACTTTTAGAAAACCTAGTATTTGATGAACAAAACACGGTGCTTCGATTGAAACCCTAACCTAATTCATGATGCCCTAGCCCTAATGGTTGCAGACTGTCCTTATATGAAGTATCCGTTGAAGGCAGCGGAAAGGAAAGGAAGATGACATTCACCAACCTGGTTCTTCAAAAACTATTGGCGACAAACGCACATCTGGGCCGTCGCATAGCATCCCGTCATTCGGAAGTGTATGTCTATGGCTTCCGCAACGAAGTCGCCATTCTCGACTCAGACAAAACCCTTGTCTGCCTGCGTAATGCGCTTCATTTTCTGGGATCCCTCTTTCGCCAAAATGGCCGCGTGTTAATCGTCAACTCAAATTCACTATTCGATGAGATTACGGAACACACTGCCGCGAAACTCGGCAAAAACTGTCTGAACGACGCGCAATTGATGAATTTACTGTCCTCTTCGACGAAAAGAAGGATTCGCTTGTCGAGTACGAGGAAAGCAGGCGGTAGATCCATCATAGGAGGGGTGCCCGCGTTGAGGCCGGATTGCGTGGTGGCGATGAATGCAGAGAGGGAATCATCTGCTATTATTGAAGCTGCGAGGAACAAGATACCCGTGGTGTCTCTAGTCGAGTCTGATATATCCTTGGGATTGTATAAAAGAGTTACATATCCCGTTCCTGCCAACGATTCTGTACAGTTCGTCTACTTGTTTTGCAATTTGATCGCCAAAACATGGTATGAACTCTCTTTTCTTTTCTTGTTTTGGAGTCAAGTTGGAAAACATTTTTTTGCCACCTTTTCCGGATCTACTTTCTAGGTATATGTGGCATCATCTATTACCGTGAATGGGAGGAGTAATTTGAACCCAACATTTTCTGTTTCGTATATCCATAAAAAATAACCTCTTTTCTTCAGAATCTATTTTTGAATATAGTTGATACTTACCTTATTTCCTTATTTATTGTATTTTTTATTTCACTCCACACCTGGTTCTCGATTGCCCACCATGTTGGCTCGATGTCGTAATTTTTTCATACATCTGAGTTAAATCTGGGTCGTCTTGGATACATTCTGATACTTCTATTACTCGGACTTGTTCCATTTTAAATCCATTTCATCATCACCATTTGTTCTAGTGGCTTGCCTAAATATCCGTAATTCAGAACTAACTGTAACCCTTGTTTTCTGACTTTGTTAGAGTAAAACACAGCCTGAATTACATGTTCAATAGAATGCTGTTATGTCCATATCTTGTGAAGTACAGGTTACCAAAACCTATTAATCTCTGTTTTCTATTGAATTAAACGGTCATATGAAAAACGGTAGGCTACTGTAACATTACATACGTTTCTGAGGTTTAATATATCAGTGTAGGCAATCCTTTAAAATTTATAGGGTTCTCTGATCAAATAAATAGCGTTCTTTGAAATTATTCAGAGAGCTAATAAATTTAATGTTAAGTAATAGGTTATATATACAAAATGTTGTTTGTTTGCTTTTCTTGAAAGAATTTATGTAACCCCAAAGTGCACATTCTTTCTCATTAAAATGCATGTGGCCATTAGCCTTTTATTGCAGGCCGTATTTTATTTGCCTCTCTCGGTTTTCATTATTTATTTGATTGATGTCTGTTTAACTAATGAAATTTATATAGGGTGAACATGCCGATTGTTTCCTTTTTCTAGCAGTCAGCCCTCATCTGGCTTTTTTTTTTAGGTTAAAAAATTTGATTGTGTAAATTGTTGTCCACTGATAATCTTCAAGCTGTATTAGATTCCATAATTCCAGGTTGTGTCCATTGAATGTAATGTGTATCTTCCTTGTACGATGCATGCTAGCGCATTCTAGATATGTGCTATTATGCAATTTTGTATTTTGCCTGTTAATGCTTGTTTCTATGCCTCTGCATTTTGTTATGCCTTTGCATTTTGTTAATAATTTGATAATTGTAACTTTCAACATGTGCTCAAGTGATGCTATTTAAATTACCTCATTATTTTTCTAAAATGTGTTTAGTACCTGCTTGAATTGCTGGAAATTTTTGTACTCTTAATCTGTAGTTCAATTTGTGTGTAGTAGGTCAATTTCTGTATAATAAGGTGTATGAACTATGAAGTTCCACAACTCAAGATGCCTAATTCAATCGGTGAATGTAACCTATAATTATTTGACATTCATCTTATGTTAGAGTATAATCTCACTGGGGTCTATTTGCATAAAGTGGATGCTAAGGCAAATGGATTATGATGAATTAAGTTCTTTATCCAACACTTGGACTGACTTTTATATGATGGATCAAAGAAACTCTATATCTGAATCCTCAGATATGCCATTAAATTTGGGGTCAATACATGACGAATCAACACTACTTTTCAACCCTATCAGTACAATTTATTCATCTATATTAGTAGGATTGGTGTTAGTTTATGATTTGCTATTGTCAATGACAGATATGCCTGTTAGACTGAAAGTACACTGTTGTATATATACGCCTTATTATGTATATACTATCATTAGGGCATGTAGGTAGTGATGTTTGATATTTTTTACTCAATTCTGGGGCGAAGTTGTGGGTGATGGATTTAGATTCTGCCTGATCTATGTGTCTGCAAATGGTAGAATGGTATTTTAGTTGGTTCATTGACAGAGGAGACAAAACATTATCTTAGGGTACTTCCTTACATAGCTCCAAAGTCATGGATGTGAGATTCTTGAATCTGATGATGAATGTTATTTTTCTAAGTTGAGTCGTACCTTTTTCGGTTATTATCTAATTTTGTGTCTGAATTCAGCTTTCACACTTCCTAGTTATTAGGATGTATAAGTTATGTATGGTTCATCAAATGAGGAATTGTAACATTATCTTAGGACACCTTCTTACACAGCCTCAAAGCTGTGGATGAGAGATACTTGAATCTGATGATGAATGTTTGTTTTCTGATGAATATTCTTTGAATGTTTGTTTTCTGATGAATATTTCTTTCAAAGTTTCAAGAGAAGTTATAACTCTATGTTGGAATGTACAGATATGCAAGTATTTGTAGGGTGTGCTTATATTTCATTCATCAGATGATGAAACAAAACAAAATATTATCTTAGGACACCTTCTTACACAGCCTCAAAGCTGTGGATGAGAGATACTTGAATCTGATGATGAATGATTGTTTTCTGATGAATGTTTCTTTCAAAGTTTCAAGACAAGTTATAACTTTATGTTGGAATGTACAAATATGCAAGTATTTGTAGTGTGTGCTTATGTTTCATTCATGAGATGAGGAAAGAAAATATTATCTTAGGACACCTTCTTACATAGCCTCAAAACTGTGAATGAGAGATACTTGAATCTCATGATGAATGTTTGTTTTCTGATGAATATATCTATCAAAGTTTCAAGACAAGTTATAACTTTATGTTGGAATGTACAGATATGCAAGTATTTGTAGGGTGTGCTTATGTTTCATTCATCAGATGAGGAAACAAAATATTATCTTAGGACACCTTCTTACACAGCCTCAAAGCTGTGGATGAGAGATACTTGAATCTGATGATGAATGTTTGTTTTCTGATGAATATGTCTTTCAAAGTTATAATTATGCTGGAATATACAGATATGCTAGTGTTTCTAGAGTATGCTTATGTTTCATTCATCAGATGAGGAATAAAAACCTTATGTTTCATTTGTCAGTTGAGGAAAAAAAAAAACATTATCTTAGGACACCTTCTTACACAGCCTCAAAGCTGTGGATGAGAGATACTTGACTCTGATGATGAATGTTTTCCTATGATGAATTTCTTTTAAGGTCAGAATCTTGACATTCATATAGGATTTCACAATGGTTCTTGTATGACGCTTACAGATGGTTCATCAAATGAGGAAATCAACACTATCTTAGGACACCTTCTTACACAGCCCTTGAGCTGTGGATGAGAGATATTTAAATCTGATGATGAACAATCTATGCTTTATGTAAATTTTTTCTTTTTAGATAGTTATTAACAATAGCACCAAGATTGCACATTTCATTTATTTATTCTTCAAGTTCCTGTCTCTTTGTTTGAACCATAGTTGGCATATTTTAGTAGTTAGAATCATAGATGGACTATTGGCAGAGTACTCTCCGAGTTGCAAAAACTGACATAGTTAATCTGGCTTGGCAAGTTTTTATGACTTTTTACTGTTGCCAAAAACTTGCAGAAATTTTGGCAAGAACTTGTTTCTTACTTGCTGAGTTTTTGTTAAAAATTTGGTCATAGTTTTATAACAACTTTTTAAGGCAAAAAGTGACCCAAATCTGTTTCATTTCTCATTTCTCCACTTGTATTTTGCCGAGAGGAGACAAGTCTTCCAAACACTTGCAAACTGATTTCAATCAATTAGAGGTGGACTTGAGGTGGGTTTGAGGCACATTTGCAGTGGGTTTGGAGCAGAGTTTTTGAAGAGGATGACATCAATGATTTGAAGGTGCAGGCTATGGAGGAGGGCATGGATTTGGTTTCACGTTGGATGAGATTCAGTTGAATGAGTAGTCACTGCTAATGCTAGGAGAAGCTAGAGGGAGAGCTATATCTAGGATTGAAGACAAGCCACAAACTGAGTTAGATAAACCAAGCAAGAAGGCAATCATGGCTAGTGCTTCTAAGATTAGTCCTTCTAGTTCTACCTCTCCCTTAGTTTGTATTAGAACTGAGAAGAGGAAGATGTAATTGCAACAATGTAGTTACTTTTAGTTTTACATAAATTATTTACTATTTTGCTTCCAGACATGAGTCTTCCTCGGGAGAATGCAATTCTGTACCTACTTTGTGTTTAAATATATCTAGACCAAGCTTGTTTGTTTTGTGTTCTCATTTATTGGCTCTTTGGATGTATCTTCTCATTTTGTAAAAAAAATGCATTTCTAATTAAATTTAAGCAATTTTTTTAAGTTGCCGAGTTTTTGCTGAAAACTGGCCTGAGTTTTCCCTGAATTCATTTTTCAGACCTTGGTGAGTTTTTGGCTTTGACAAGTTTTTCAACCACGGCTAGAATGTTTCGAAAGTGACTTTTCTTTGAAGCGGAAGTCTGATTATTGGAGCCTCAAATGATCTTGTGTAGAGGTGCTCTAGATATAACTTAAAATGTGTGTATTGGTGTTGCTATTTGTTTTATTTTATGTGATAAATTTAATTCCATTAGGGTATTCATTTTAACAATTTTAATTGTGTTTGGTCATTGACTTATTTGTCTTTGTGGTAGTATTATCCATGGTAATTTGGTATTTGCAAAGTGTTTTATCAGAGGATAAATGATGTTATTTGAAAAAACTTAGTGTAGGCTAATGCAAGCTGCAAATGAGTTCAGTAATCACTGCTTCTGATATATGCTCGTGTGTCTATGATTTCAATCTTTTAGTTTGTAAATTTGCTGTCAAGTTGAGGATTCTGCTGCTGTATATGCTTTCAGTTAGTGTAATCAAGTTTTTATTGGCCATTGGTCTTCCAGGTAGTACAAGAAAGGCATTCAGTCATGGTAGTTTATTGGGGTGGAATAACTAATTTTGGATCATTTTCCAATCAAATTAGCCCAGTCAACTATGGTTAGAGTGTTTCAAATTTGACTTTTCATTGAAGCGGAAGTCTGATTATTGGAGCCTCAAATGATCTTGTGCAGAGGTGCTCTAGATATAACATAAAATGTGTGTGTATTAGTGTTCCTAATTGTTTTATTTTATGCAATAAATCTATTTCCATTAGGGTCTTCATTTTAACAATTTTAATTGTGTTCAGTCATTGACTCATTTGTCTTCGTTGTAGTATTATCCATGGTAATTTGGTATTTGCAGTATTATCCATGGTAATTTGGTATTTGCAAAGTGTTTTATTAGAGGATAAATGATGCTATTTGAAAAAACTTAGTGTAGGCTAATGCAAGCTGCAAATGAATTCAGTAATCACTGCTTCTGATATATGCTCGTGTGTCTATGAAGTCTTAAGTATTTGAATCTTTTGGTTCTGTAAATTTGCTGTCAAGTTGAGGATTCTGTTGCTGTATATGCATTCAGTTAGTGTAATCAAGTTTTTATTGGCCATTGGTCTTCCAGTTAGGGTATTCATTTTATGCGATAAATCTAATTCCATTAGGGTATTCATTTTAACAATTTTAATTGTGTTTGGTCATTGACTCATTTGTCTTCGTGGTAGTATTATCCATGATAAGTTGGTATTTGCAAAGTGTTTATATCAGAGGATAAATGATGCTATTTGAGAAAACTTAGTGTAGGCTAATGCAAGCTGCAAATGAATTCAGTAATCACTGCTTCTGACATATGCTTGTGTGTCTATGAAGTCCTAAGTATTTGAATCTTTTGGTTTGTAAATTTGCTGTCAAGTTGAGGATTCTGCTGCTGTATATGCTTTCAGTTAGTGTAATCAAGCTTTTATTGGCCATTGGTCCTCTAGTCAGTACAAGAATGGCATTCAGTCATGGTAGTTATTGGGGCAGAATAACTAATTTTGGGTCATTTTCCAATCAAATTAGCCCAGTCAGTCCAAGCTGTAATTAATATTTTGCATTACCATTGTCCACAAACACTGTCTGATGATATGCTCAAATTTGCACTGTAAAGAGTTAGTCAATACAATTAGAATTATGTGGCAAATCTACTTATAAAATGAATTGGCAAAATCTGGAAATGGGTAAGTTGAACCTATTTGGTATTTGTTGCCATAACACTATCATAGGACACCTTACACAGCCCTAAAGCTGTGGATAAGAGGGAAAGATTTTTAAATCTGATGATGAACAATCTATTCTTTATCTTAATTTTTCTGTTTCAGATACAGGATGTAAGCAATGTTTAGTTTTTGTGAAAGAGAATAGCAATGGCACAAATATCAGATATTTATGAACTCAAATTTGATACGATTAATTGCCCTTGGAAAACCCTCCTACTCAACCTAGTCACACTTGAATATGATCCTTTATTGAGTTCTTAAAAACAATTAACAACAGTTGCTTATGATTGAAAACAGAAAAGCATCAATCAATAAGCTTTTATTCTCTTGATCTCAGATTCATCAAAACAAAAATATATGTGACACGCGCGCGCGCGCACACGCACACACATACCAGGATCACATACACAGTAATAAGTTCACTGCCTATGCAATTAAAAAACATTAAACAAATACTGGGGACTCTTCAGTCATAATCTCTACAGCACTCATCAAATATACTGATTGGCTTTTTGCTAGAGCAACCTAACCCCACGAATATTAGTCTCAACGGACTTTATAATTCCTGTGGATTTGAAAACAAAGAGATGAAGGTGCTACACAGGCGGCTCCTGTGTAATGACAAGAAATGACTGTTGTAAATCCTTATGTCACTTGAAAGTGGAGACTCTTCAATGATATTTTATAATTGACCTTTCTTAAACTGTTGGCAAGCCAAAACAATGCCAAGTTATTTGGTCTTAAGCAATAACAAAGGTATTCAATAAAAAAATTAGAATAAGAACTGATGCCAGCGGTAGAGATTCCAACAGCTGTAACTCCAAGACACCTCATGATGCAAAGCAGTGAACACAGTTCATGCATGATGCAAAATGGTGAACAGAAGAAAAGATCTATTGCAGCTACTAAAACTTCAACAAACAATATCATCAAGATTGCATGCCTCATTTTCTCGTGTGACTTGCTTTATTTGGACCAAAAGTAGCATGTTTTGGCAGCTAGAATCTTTCAGAGTTTACTTCTCTTTGAAGTGATAGTCTTTTTATCTGAGCCTCAAATGATTTTGTGTAGACTATATTCCAGATGTAGTGTAGAATGTGTATATTGGTTGCTATAGTGTTGGCTAATGCAAACTGCTAAGGAATGTAGTATTCACTACTTCTGATATATGCTGTTGTGGTCATGTGGTCCTTAGTGTTGTTATATTTTGGTTTTTACTGCCGATATGCTTTCACATAGTATCATCAAGTTTTTAGTAGCCATTTGGCCTTCCAATTAGTGCAAGAAACACGTTTGGTCGTGGGTATTCTTGGGCTGCAATAAATAATTTTGGCTACCATTTTCCAATCAAATTATCCTATTCAGTCCAAAATTTAATTGATATTTTGTATTACCACTGTCCACAAATGCTATCTATGATGCTCAACAGTGTCCTGTAAATAATTAGGTAATACAATGTGAAACATGTGGGCAAATGTTACGTCCAAAATGGATTGGTAAATCTACAAATGAGTAAATTGAACTTATTTAGTATTTATTGCTGTTCATCAAATGAGGAAATGTAACACAATTTTAGGTCACCTTCGTACACAGCTCAATAGCTGTGGACGAGAGAGATTTAAATCTGGTGATGAACAATCTTTTATTTACGTCATGCCAAAAATACAAGGGGAAAAACACATGGATTCTTTTTTTCTAAAATTAAATAAAACTACTGTGTTGATAAAAGGGTTGACCACAACTTACAGGACACAGGTTTGATAAAAGTTAAATTTTGTTTCACAAGTTAAACTACGGTAGGTTGAAAAGCAGACATAGACCTTAAGACTACCTATTGGTTTATAACCATCGTGTAGGAATTAACTCAAGTATAGATTAAGTTGAAACGTAATGGTTTTAGGTTCCTAGTGTTGAAACACTGGCTTTGATACTAATGTTACTTCCAAAATGGATTGGTAAATCTGCAAATGAGTAAATTGAACTTATTTAGTATGTATTGCTGTTCATCAAATGAGAAAATTTAACACAATTTTAGGTCACCTTCTTACACAGCTCAATAGCTATGGACTAGAGAGATTTAAATTTGGTGATGAACAATCTTTTATTTATGTCATGCCCAAAATACAAGGGGAAAAACACACGGAATTTTTTTTTTTAAAAATTAAATAGAACTACTGTGTTGATAAAAGGGTTGACCACAACTTACATGACACATAGGTTTGATAAAAGTTAAATTTTGTTTCACAAGTAAACTACAGTAGGTTGAAAAGCAGACATAGGTTCTTCTAACAAAACCTTAAGAGTACCTTTCAGTTTATAACCATTGTGTAGGAATTAACTCAAGTATAGATTAAGTTGAAATGTAATGGTTTTAGGTTCCTAGTGTTGAATCATTGGCTCTGATACCAAAATGTCATGCCCAAAATATAAGGGGAAAAACACATGATTTTTTTTTTTTGTTATCAATATACGTAGACCAACCACTTCTCATTTATTTTATTGAACCACTTGATTCAAAGGCTCCATCGGGAAAGAACTAGGAAGAAAACTCGACATCGTGGTTATTTCGACAATAAGTTTAATAAAAATATTTTTACACAGGATTACTATCTCGAAGAGAAATCTCCCAACATATTTGAATTTAAATAACAACTCTAAATTTCCTCCTTGGCTCCACAACAAGGTAGCCATTACGAAGTCTGCAACACATTCAGGTAATCATGGAGAGGACGAAACTGACTGAGAGACAAACAATTTTAACATGACATTCAAACATTTACTCCCATACAGGTTTGCATCATAGGTTTGTTATTGAACTAGACTAGGGAGAAGGTGGATTTTTCCAACAGGAGATAGCAGTCACAACACCATAACAGGTGCCCTTTCAGGGCTATAAACACAAGAACTTCGGTTCTTCGATTTCTTAAATTCCAAAACTCGAAACATAGTTTGTGTTGACGAGTAGGGGTCCATAACACCCTACTCTTTCCCTCTCCTTGTCTTGAGGAGAGAGACTGCACTGTCATAGTCAACTAAAGACCTCCCGTACATGACCACTTCTGCCCTATCAAAGGGTGAGTAATGCCAATATAACTCATACAATCCCTTAAAAAGTTAAAAGTGAAAAAATCAAAGGAAACATTTAAGAAAAACCCATTTCAATTCCTTCCAAACATGCATATGCAAGAAAACTACTTAAGCATGAAACACAACATGAACAAAATGGGCTTGAATGATTCCTACCTTCACAATAAAGTTATGGCAACTGAAAGTTGAGATGAGCTTTCCTTCCTTCTCCTCCTTAAATTTTGAATTGCTCTCTAAAACTAGAGGTTGGGTGAACACTCTTCCTCTCTCAAATCTGCCTCTAAATAGGATCCCAACTTAACCACTTATAAAATGCCATAACTCCCTCAGTTGCCTAAAGGCTTCTAGAGTCTTCTAACTCAATCTTGTCATAAGGCTAACCTCAAGGTGGAGTTTAATTTATCCAACTCATGGTGAAACATTCAATTTTCGCAATAAAGCAAAAAAGGGATATTTGGGTGACCACAAAAGTCAACAAAAGGGGGTTAGAGGGGTGGAAAATGCTCCTAACCCATACTCATACTCCTTAGGTACTTAATTTTCATGATTTTTGGCCTCCAGGACTATTTAGGGACCTATCAAAATGCTTGAAAAATTTGGACTTTCTAACAACCCTAAAAAATGCAAATTAATCACTAATTCTGACTAGGATAATTAATCTCAATTACTAATTGATTAGTAAAAAGGTCACCAACCTAGTGCAACTTAGATCTTCAGGTTACTTGGTTACTCTTTATTATGCTGAAATGCATATACGAATCACGAGTGTCAAGCGACATTATAAAATCACTGTTACATAACATTAACACTTAATGATTACAGAATGATACACATTCAATTTATGATACAAAAAAATACGAAACAACGGGGTCTACATCTTTTATTAGATTCAACCCTAGTTTTCACAAACTGTACACTCATTTATCTTTGGTTTTTTTGGCTAAAATATCTTGCACACTTATTGCACACATCAATAGTTCGAGAAAGTCACATGCATATATATATATATATACATCTCATCAGGATAATCACATAACTCAAAACATAAATCTTTCAATTAATTAACTATTTATCTCATTTTTGCTTATATATTTAACCACTAAAATTGCATAATCAAAGTGTTAATTTTGCATTCACTTTCTACACTACATCATTAGTATACATGTTCATGAAACATTAAATAACATAATTAAACATCTCAAAGTAAAACATCGTACGACATAAAATAACATAATAATGTCCAGTGTATCTAACAATGTCTCAACATATCGAGTCATGAGTATCAAAATAATAATGTATCAACTACGTTATGATGGGTTGGGGTGAGGCCTCACATCCTCCCCCTTAGGCATGAACTTCCTCTTGAAGTTCATAAAAAAGATATGGGTATTGTCCCATGAAGCCGTGACCTCATTATAACAATCCCAGTGGACTCTAACTTAGTCCAGCTCTCAGCCTTGAAGAACTGTGGCCTGATGCTCAGCCTAGTGGTTGTCAACCACTGCAAAAACTCTATGGGATCTGCCTATATCACCAACTGTTGGCTCTAAAATAATTCCTCTTTGACCACTAGATGATTGTCCCTGCAGATACTCTAGCTATATGACCCATGCCACTACAAGTGTAGCACGGTCCTCGAGTATAAGACTATACACCCTATGATTTGGACTTTTGTGAGCCCCTTGACTTGCTAGATCCACTGTATCCACCCTTGGAAGACTACTGAGTCTTCATTGACTGTGACTATGGGGATTGTACCTTCTGATCCTGTTTGGGACCTTGTGATTGCTATTGCTCGGGCTTGGAGCCTTGATAACCTTGTCAGGGTTTCTACTGCTGTTGCTGCTGTTGTGGTTTCTGTTAATGAGAGTGTTGGCCTTTAGAGGACTCTGCTGTATAGTTCTGATTCCCTTTCCAAGGGGGTTTCTGCTGGGTAGAGTTTTGGTTTTGAGATTGATCTCGTGACTCCTATCTACCCCAAGCATCCTCAGCAACTAATGCTATCTCAACTACCTGTCTGAAGGTGGCAGGGAAGGCCAAATAGACTGCACTCTAGAGTGAGAAATTTAGGCCCATGATGAAGCGATGTACTCGTAGTTTCTCGTCCTTCATGTATTCAACATATTGAAGGAGCTCGAGAAACCTGCTCTCATACTGAGCTACTGCAAGGCCCCTCTGATGTAGAGAATGCAATTCTTCCATCTGCTTTTGTCTGGAGTGCTCGAACAGGTGCCTCTCTTGGAATCTAACCAAGAATGACTCCCATGTGAGGGTATCCATCCTCATTCCTCTTATAGTTTTCTCCTGATGCCACCAATTGGAGGCATCTCCCCTTAGCTGATGGACTGCTAGACTTGCTTTCAGATTACTCCCATAAGGATGTAATCCAAAGCATTGCTGCAGACTCTGTAACTAGGCCTCTGCTACTGCAAGGTCCCTTTGATGTAGAGAATGAAATTCCTCTATCTGCTTCTGTCTGAAGTGCTCGGACAGGTACCTCTCTTGGAATCTAACCAAGAATGACTCCCATGTGAGGGTATCCATCCTCATTCCTCCTATAGTTTCCTCTTGATGCCACCAATTGGAGGCATCTCCCCTCAGCTGATGGATTGCTAGACTTGCTTTCAGATTACTCTCATAAGGATGTAATCCAAAGCATTGCTGCAAGCTTTGTAACTAGGCCTCTGCTACTGTTCCATCAGTGGAACCGGTAAAGAACGGTGGTTGGAGTCGAATCAACTCCCTGGTCTCATCTCCTACATGTCTAGGAGGTCTATCGAGTGGTGGTCCTCTCTGATGTATCGACTCACTCTCATGCTCGCCTTGCCCCTCAACTTGCCTCGTGGGGGACTCCTACTCCTCTCTCTGCCACTAGGCCTGCCTCCTCCAGGTCCTTGTGCTTCTTCTTCAAGAATTTGCTGCCCTGGTTGTATTACAGGTGGTAGTCTCTGTTGGACTACTCCAATCAGTGTTTGGAGGGCATCCAAAATGTCTTGATTCGAGTTTGGTGGTGGTGGTGGTGGAGGTTGTGGTCCATCCTCCTGTTCCGCTCTAACACCTCTCGCCCTACGACCTCAGCCTCGTCGGTTGCTTTGAGTAATGGGAGGCATCCTACAAAATTTAAAGTTTAGATTAAGTTGAAGCGTAATGGTTTTAGGTTTCTAGTGTCGAAACACAGGCTCTAATACCAGAATGTCATGCCCAAAATACAACGCAAAAAAAAAACAAGTAATTTTTTTTTTTTTAGTGTTTTTGAAATTTAATAATTTTTTTTTTTACATGTGTTTGTTTTTTGCCTTGTATTTTGGGCATGACACTTTCCATTGTGACTTTTTCTGTTCAGGTGGTCTAGATGTAAACAATAGCATCAAGATTACATATTTCATTTTCTTATTCCTAAAGCTTCTTGTAACCACCGCCTCTTTACTTGAACCAAAATCAGCATGCATGCTTCAGTAGCTAGTGTTTCAAAATTGACTTTTCTTTGAAGTGGAAGTTTATTTGTTTGACCCCCAAACTATCTTATGCAGAGGTATTCTAGATATAGTTCAAAGTGTGTATATATTGGTGATGCTATATGTTTTATTTATGGTATAATTCTAAATCCATTGGGGTAATTGATTTTAACAATTTTCAATGGGGTGATGTTATATTTGGTCTTCAGGGGTAATGTTATCTATAGGGCAATTCAGTATCTTTCTTTTTTTGGAGAGGGTACATGATGACATTTGAAAGAGTAGTGTTGGCTATAATATAAATTGCGAATGAATGTCAGAGCTTCTGACACATTCTCTTGGTCTATAAAGTCCTTAGTATTCGAAATTTGGTTTGTTGTTACATTTAAAGTTTTGCTGCTAATATGCTTTTCAGAGTGATAAGTTTTTTTGTGACATTTGGCATTTTTCATTCCAATTCTTGGCCACCATAATTCATCAAATTAGTCCACTCAGTACAAAATGTAAATGATAATTTGCACTATCATCATCCACAAAATACTGTCTGAAGATGTTATGAAGTGTCCCACAGAGAATTAGTTCACACAATGTGAAACATGTGGGCAATTGATGCTTGCAAAATGGATTTGGTAAAATCTGGAAATGAGTAAATTAAACTTATTTTGGTATTTCATTACATTCTTCCGTGATTTGGAACTCTCTGGGGAAGCTTCATTAGACACATGTAATATAAGATAGAGATATTGTGTAGTATAATCTGGGCCCTGTTTCATAGCCGGGTAAGAATGTTCTGATTGGGGAGATTACTATTTTTCTTTTCAATTCTTGTGATTTGGATGGGACTGCTTTGTAATGGTGTATTATTGGATTAAGCTTTGGATAATCTATTTTCAATTATAGATGATTATGCATCACACAGTTGCAATCGTGCGCTTTTTTTTGTGGTATGCTTGATGCTTTGTGCCATTGTAACTGCTTCAAGTAAAGCTTTTTCATTTGTAATCATGCTTGTGTTTCTGATAATATTTTATTTAGGTAGGCAGTTTGGCTGAAGTGTATTTCCTCATTTTAGGAGCCTATTTGTAATTTGCTATCTTAATTCGAGTTATGTTCACCTACATTGACCATGTGAACTGGTGACCTTTATGACTGGATACGTTTTTCATTGCCGACAATTAAATTTTTTGTGGAATTGGCTCATCTTCTATCATGGCATGCATTTAGCTATATTCTGTTATACATATTCCAGTTATAATTGTATACATTGACTAAAGCCTTTTGCCCTTTTGGGATTGGTTGGCAATTTTGTTGCAGATGTTTTCTTCTTAGTGATTAGTAGTTTATGCACATTAATATTTTGTATGGTATTATGGATACTTGTAACTTGCCATATGTGTTCCTTTTATGCTTCACCACCTATGACTTTATCTTTGGAAGTGTAATCATAACAGTTAACACTAGTCAGTTTCTGTGAACATAGCATCTAGGAAAATTGTGCAATTAATTCATTGTCATTCTAGGAAATGTTCTGACATGATGTTTCCTGGCTATTCTGGAAATCCATGAACACCCAAAAAAGTTGTTTTTCCTGATTTTGAAGTCTAGGATGGAGGATGGATGATTCACATTTTTCACTGAGATGTCCTGGCTGGGATCTAGTTGAGAACTTTGGGGATGCATCTGGGTGGATTTGTTGTATTTTGTTGAGTAAATGTGATTGCTAGGATATGGAAACATGTTTTGTGTATTTTGGACATACAAATATATTCAATTTAATTTTGACTGAAATGTGCTGTTGATGGTTGCATAGGTATTGCTCTTCACAACATTTGGAGCCCATGATTGAAATTTGAAAATTGGTGTTTATATTATATATGTGGGACTGCAGTCTCAAATATGATCAGTTCAGCTCCAGTTAGGTCTCCAGCTCCAGTTGGGTATATGGAATGCAGTAAAAAATGCTCTATGCAATTATGCTGGATATGTGGGTCTCATCAATTGTTTTAAATCATGTTGTTTCTCACTAATTGTTTTAAATCATGTGATTTCTCACTAATTGTTTTAAATCATGTGATTCCTCACTAATTGTTTTAAATCATGTGTGATGGATTAATGCTGATATTCGGAGTTAAACATATCTCCGAGATCTATTTTTAATAGCACATAATTTGTAGTTAATGCAGACTACTTTTGTAATTGTTGAACTTGTGTGCATAATAAATATTTGCAGAGCGTTACAAATGCATGATGGTGAGTAGAGATGCATGCACATTGCAAAATAAGAATTAACACATGGAAGCTGAATATTAATGTTTCATTGGAATACGAATCCCTAGTCTGTGTGAAATACAAAGAGTTTTGGGACAGGGTATGGATATGCATACACGCACAATGGTAGGCACGTCCCACCTTTCTTTATGAGATGTTTGCAACTACTGAAATAGTTCATGGCTTTGGTTGGGTAATGTAGCTTTACGCCTGTCAGTTGCATTTACTTTGAATACCATAGGCACCAAAATGGCAATCTTCTATAGAGTGCCTTGTCCATCTCTAATGATAAATAGGATACTGGTCTCTGTGCAAGTTCTGGTATGCTGAAAACTTGGAGGTTTGTTACACTTGGAATGGTAAGATGCCATAGTACATACACTTCTTTGCCTTATTTTATATGATATAAAAAAAATAAATACAAAAACTCAAATCAAAATGAAAAAATATCTGGGCAATAGCAAAAGCCAATCATGTTGTTGCCCCTCTTGACACCACTGAAAGAGATTTATCAGCACAGGAAAAAACAAATCCAATTGCTTGTATAGGCCCCCCAGTTTTTCAAAGATTTGGCCATCGCTATGTATCTTCATTTTTATGCCGAAGGCATTTCCTGTGTGAATGTGGGCAGCAAAAACTTGAATCTACTGGTGAGAAATTGTGCAGACAAAATGATTACCATTGAGGCAATTTGCATCGCCAAAGCAAAGTACTGTATTGTATTGTACAGCCCAAATTCCATTGGTGTGCATAATCTTTCTCACTTTGTTGGACACCAACTTGTCATATGACCTTGTCAATGTTAACGACAACATGGTTAATACAGCTGTTGCTTGGAGTCTTTTGGCAGATCTGCTCATTGCTTCGATCTGCTCATTGCTTCTTCCATTAGGAATATATACTCCCAAAACTATTTCAGCTTTTCGGGGACATTGACTAATTGCTGCTAATGTTATTGATTGTGGAGTGGCTGATGAGTTCCAAGCGGGTTGTCAGAGCTGATTGGCATGTGAATTAAGCTGCTGCAATATCAGCTGGACACTCATCATTATTTAAGATTTAACTTGCTGGAAGAATCTGAAGCTCAGTCTAGTGTGAATATGCATACGATAGATGCTGGTCAGACTTCACCACTGAACCAATATGGTGGAGTCAGCGACGTTCCCAGTTAAATTGTATGTTCTGTCATTATTGAGATTACTAAATCTACTGCAAAGAAGGTTGGGAACCTCTTTGTAGTTTACATCAGGTTTATGCTTGAGTATATCTCAGTTCTAAAAGTAGATTTCTATTTAATGTGAGGTTTCAGTTGTATTTAATGTTGTAGTTTGTCTTCATATGAGAAAACTGTGTGCTGTAAATGTGAACTTTATCATTGCATACTCAGAACAAAAGGTCTACAAATAGACTCCGCACTTTCAGAAACTTGCAACTTTTTGACACAATACCTGAAAAGGAAAAGTGAGAAAAGTAATAAAAAATTGGTGTGGGACTTCACAAATGTACCATATATATAAAGTCATTAGGGACATTTTCCGTTACAATTAAAAGTTGGCCGATTCAATAGTGATCCGAGCCTAAGATTCTAGGATTTATATAACATGTTTCT
The DNA here is from genome assembly GCA_028749045.1 of Cupressus sempervirens. Classification (NCBI taxonomy): domain Eukaryota; kingdom Viridiplantae; phylum Streptophyta; class Pinopsida; order Cupressales; family Cupressaceae; genus Cupressus; species Cupressus sempervirens. Next base: position 621,228,420 of record CM053783.1, read on the forward strand.
TCGAACCACTTCATGGGTTTAACCATAGATATAACCACTTGAAGTTTTTGATTGGGGGTGGCAAAACTTTGGGAGGACAAAGCCACTAGCATTTTCTGTCAACACACTTATTGATGGAAAAATAGTCAGAATTTTCCAATTAATGGAAAATAGTCAGAATGGAAAAAAGTTACTACGATTAAAACAATGAATTGAGGCTATTTTCCATTGGTAAAGCCATAAGTTATTTCTGCTTATTCCAATCAGCTAAAACATGATGATCCTTTGTCAAAATTGAAGTGAGGAAGTTTTACAATAACGTGGCAGGACTCTCATTGTCCATCAGCCTCAAGCAAAAATCTGGTTTTAAACATCTTAATGCAGCTGTATATGGGAACTGGCATTGAAATAGTAGTGGTGAGGGATGATAGATGCAGTTTTCAGAACGTTTGTCAAGAACAGATTGCAGCATTCTTTCCAAATTCTGCCTCCTTTATTACTCTTTTCCTGCTGTGACAATCTTGGACTAAATTGACTCTCTCTTGACTGGCTGATTTTCACTTTCTGGCAGGGTGATTGATAAAATTCTACATCCTAAAACCCCGGGACAATTAGAGTCGCCACAGAAAATCAATTCGAAGTGTTTCAAGTTTCATCTTACATTTCCAATGAAAAAAACTTCAACTTACAAAGGTTCAGGGTTGTTTCATTTCTCATTGCAAAGTTATGCATCTAATGACATTGTGTAAGTCTCATTCGAAGGAGTAGCCCTGGAGATCATTTATCCTATCTGATTTGCTTAGGCTAAAGTTGGCAGTAAAGGAAAACTTTAAATTAATTACTTTATATAATTTGACAAAGTACAATCTCACGGTAATTTTATTTAAGTAACTTAATAGTGTGTTACAAAGTGACTTAAGTGAAATATTAAACAAGGGAATTATAAAGACACTAACTTTGAAACTTAAATGATTTATAGGAAACCAAAAAAGGTTTACTATAATGTTCTCCGGGTCTATTAAAATAACATTTTGGAGCTCATTTTCACTATGCTTGAACTATTGCTCATTTTTCGAGTTTGTGAAAAGCTTCTTGTGGAGTAGACACCATAGGCTGGTAGCCTTATAGGAATCAGTTCCAGCGGTGGAATTATCTACACTAGCTGATGTTGGTGGAACCGTTTAGATTTCACAATGGATTTGACCCATTTAACTTATGGAATCTATGAGATCTTGAGTCAAGTTAGATTTTAGGGTTTTCACATATTGTGTGTATTGCTTGCTTGTTGGCAGCTTTCATGTTTATCTAAGACACATATTTAATATTTTTTCTATTTGAGATTAATGGTTTATGAGGTGTGAGTTGTGCTGCATTATTTGATCAAGACGTAGAGATTAAAGACACCATTATTAGATGTTGTTGGGCAAAGCAAATGCTAAGGGCATTGGGCATTAATGGTGGTTAAGTATAGGGCATGATGCCTTCGATAAAATTGACTGATTATACAACATAAGCATGAGGTCTTCTATAGGTAAAGGACATCATTAACATCACTTGTTGGCATAGAAAAGCATCTAAAGCTAGACATTTGAATCCAAGGTTGGGTGTGAGCTTGAACTAGATTATATAGGAAAATTGTGCCTACTTGAAGGGCTGAGGTTTTGCTTGGAATGTGATGTCTTCGTCTTTTTAACATCTCAGTGGAGTTCTTAGCCTTTACATTTTCCAAAGGCTAAGTGGAGAAATAAGGAGAAATTAATTAAATTAATTTTTTATAAAGTCATTAAATAAATTAAAACTAAAAGGTGACTTTATATTTAATTAATTTAATTAAAAGTGAAATAAATAAATAAATTAAGAGAATCTTCCAGGAGGAGGAATTTAATATTATTTTATTTCTTCTAGAAAGAGGTCCATCTATTGTAAGAAAAGAATAAATAGGGAGGGCAGCTTCATTGTTGGATGTAGAATGTGTTGTCATCTACTCTTCTGGATAGCTTGTGGAGCCAAGGGTTTTTGTAGTTTTTACATTGATCATTGGGAATGAAAACTTCCATTGATTTGCATAATTGATGTGGTGAAATATCTTTCGAAGGGTTGCAACTGTTGGAGAAGACAAATTAGTTGTTTCATTGTGCTGAATTTGTGGCTTAGGGTTAGATTTGTGGAGTAAGTTGGATATCGCTATAGTATCGCTGCTATAGTGCTATTGCTACAATGATTTGCTACAGTAAATTGCTATAGTGATTTGCTACGGGAAAATTCATATTTTGGGCAATTTCAATTTTTTATCTACTACATTTCGCATTGTTTGAGAGTAGATATTTAGGGCATTTGTAGGGTTTGAAACATCTGTTGTAATTTGATTCATGTTACAATTTTATCAAAATTTGTTGCCCTAATGTCTTATTGATGTAGATGCATATTTTCCTATTTGTAATCAGTACTATACAAAAATAATTGCATCTTCATTGTAAGATGTTTGTTGTGTTCTTTGCATGCATATTTATTAAAGTTTGACATTTAGAAAGCAATCAAAATTTAGATATGCAATATATCTCTTGCTTGCAAAGTGTTTGATGAAATGTCAAACAAGTGAATTAGAGAAGGCTTTGTGTTTGATGAAGTTACAACTTGTTGGGGTGATTACATTGGTATCAAAGCTAAATCCTACCATTTTGAAGGTTTAGCAATCACATGCAGCCACCTGGGGTTGGATTTCACAGATTTTACACACGCAGGCGAGCTTGGTTTGACAAGGAACAAGATTTTGATAGGTAGTCAGACACCATGGGTGACAGGCAAGAGTGTAGGCCACCAAGAGACAATAAGAATGAGGATTAGGAAACAAGGGAATTTTTGAAGCAATGGTTACAAGACAAGAGCAGATGACTCAGGCTTTGCAAGCATTCACCACCATGGTTGAACACATGAACCCACAGGACAAATGAAATCAGGAACAAGGGGATAACAAGAGTCCAGTGAGATCACCTAGAGCTCATAGAAATCTTTCCAAAACAACAGATAGGCCCACACGTTTTATCATTGTTAGAGAGGAACCAGTACAAGAGCCAGCAAAAGATGCTGAGGATGGGACATTTGTAGATATCCTTATGGCTGCTAATGATGAATATGAATTATTGACACCGTAGGTACAAGAGAGAATGACTTTTGAGAGGTTTGTGAACCAAATAAGAGAACACTACTGTGCAGTCAGACAGAATAGGAGACTTCGTGGCAAGGATAATAAATTAAAGCGGGCTACAAGGAAGCTTTCTTTGATTACATTTGATGCAAGTAGCATAATGACAACGCAAGCTTGGATTCACAAGCTTGATACCTTCTTAGCACTGAGACCTATGACAAAAGTGGAGGCAATAAAATATGCCACACTACATTTAGAGGGGGCTGCACATAATTGGTGGTACTATGGGATGGTTATCCTTCAACATAACCAAGCGACTTTATATTAGGACTTCGTGGATAGGTTGATAGAGAGGTTTGATAAGAAGGAACCAAAAGTCTACTTCAAGGAGTTGGCCTAGTTGAAACAAACAGGCAGATTAGAGTATTTCATTAGTTACTTTCAGAGGCTATTTGTTATTGTGCCAAATATATCAGATAGGAGATTGATTGTTTTGTTCACCGAGGGATTATCGAACCATTAAAGGGTTGGGTAAAAGCCTTTGATCCATTCAATATGCAAGAAGCGATTAAGAAGGCTAGAAGCATGAAACAAGCAGCCCCAGTAAATTAATTTTAGACAAAGGGTGCATTATCTAGTAAAGATAAACCATTCTTCAAGAAACCTAACAAGAATGAAATAAAGGCTAAAAATAAAGATAAATCATTTGCTTCTTTGGATAGAGAGACATTGAATAATTTAAGGAAGAAAATACTTTGTTTTTATTGCAAAGGACCCTGTGACATGAACCATGACCGTCCCTTGAGGCCAAAGGAGAAATTAAACAGGGTTATGTGGGCATATTATGAGGATTATGATTTTGAAAATTCAGACCAGCAATCTAAAAATGAGAAATCAATTGAAGAAAAGGAAGACACAGATGATATAGGTGATGAGAAGACGGAGGGTAGACTTAAGGAGGCTCATCTCACTAGTGTACAACAAGAGGGATCATTCAAGATGAGAGGGGGATTGGCTAGTCAACAAGTTATTACTTTGTTTGATACAGGTGCTACTCACAATTTTATTGATTCAAGATTGATCGAGAGGTGTTGGATTCAGAAAGAGAAATTTGAGGGTCTGAGGCTGAGGGTAGCTGATGGCTACATTCTCAAATGTGAAAGCAAGATTATAGGTCTGCTCTTAAAGATCAACAACTTTGATTTCCAAGCAAATTTTTATGTTTTGATTAAGTAAAAATAGGTTTTGAAAGGACTCGAAACCTTTTAACAAAGAGCATGAAAGATATAACAATGAGGATCAAAATACAATTGTGGAAAACCATCTGGCAAAATAGAGGGACACACCGAAGTTCCCAACAAGAGAAGAAGTTATAGACCATCAAGATTTACATTTTGGTCCAGTCATTTGAGAACGTAAAGACATATCAAATGAAGGAACGAAAGATTTGCCTTTTTTTTTCCTTTGACTATTGTCCATCCATCCTCAACCTTCCCAGCAGCCTCTACCAGTCCCAACTGACCCCCCAAAACCCCTCATCGATAGAGTTAGCAATAGAAAAAGGGACAACAACAACATTATGATCCAAAGCCATCAAAAGGACAACAGTCGAATCAACAAAGACAACAACAAGTGACGAGTCAGAAACAACTTTCTGATTCAAAACCATCGTAGAGACAACAGCAGGCGCTGAGTCAGCAACAACATTTTGGTTCAAAACCGTCGTAGAGAGAACCTTAGAATCACTAGAAACAACAATAGAATCCTCGGCCAAAGAGAGATCAATATGCAAAGAGCTATCCAAACCATCCACCTCTGTAGAAACCTTATGAACCATCTAGTGATCGTTTGAAATACCCGACCACCAAGAAGGTGATTTCTTTGATCTAGCCTTGTTAGAGGAGCAACTTGCAACAAGATGGCCGGCCTTATGACATTTCCTGCATCTGAAAGGAATATCCTCATAATCAAGCAGCTGAATCCAATAACCAGTTGGAGAAGCCAACTTCAACATTTTTGGAAGCCACTTGGAGGTATCCATCTCCACCAAGATGCGAGCATATGTTGTCCTAAAGACATTGGAAGAAACTGAATCAACCAATATGAAATCCCCAAGAGCATCCCCAATAGCCTCCAGGATTTAATCTTGCCAGAAATGAAGGGGAAGGTTTGGTAACCTCACCCAAAGCGGAATCTTATTAAGAGTTTTAGTGGATGGATTAAATGTCGGAAACCAAGGTTTGGCCATCAGGGGAAACCTTTCCTCCCAAGAGAAACCATGACCAAGGATGGTATTTCTGTCATCAACATTAGTAAATTTCACAATAAAAAAACCCCTTGCCACAGGGTAAATCTGCATTTCATCCGAAATGATTGGTTCCCAAAATTTGGAAATCCAAGCATTAAAATTTGAAAGAGAGGGCCAAAAACTCCCAAAACAAAAAATAGCAGTCGTATTAGAGTAATCCACCACATATGAGTTGATCTCTTCAACAACATCTTGTTCAAAATGAAGCATAAGGGGATTACTAATCAGGACAGGCACAACCGAATGACCAATAGGAGCAAACGAACGGAGCGCCTTCCTCAGAGGATCAAAAATAGCTGCCTCATATGCGGCCACATCTGCATAAGAGAGAGCAAAACAAACAAGAGAACCCTTCACAGCAGAAGTAACATGAACATCGAGACCAAGACCACCCCTAGCTGTAGTAGTCACCACAAGAGGAAGCCTAGCCGTAGCAGTAGGCAAAGCTGATGTAGAAACAAGAGTCGAGGGAGGAACCCTAGCCGCAATAGTAGGCATAGCCGTCACAAAAACATGGGTCTTAGAAGCTCCATGGGCAGACAGGGCCGTCGTAGAAGCCAACATAAAAGCCCCTGTAACTAGTGTGGGAGAAGTCACTGGATGAGCGGGATAAATCGCAGGAGCGGGAGTGGGAGTTTTCTTCATCGAGCGAGAGAAATCCTAGTTAGGTAAGTAGATTTTTATGTTGTTAACATGGTTGATATAGATTTAGTTCTTGGCATGACTTGGCTACATGATATAGGGGAGTTCAATCTCAATTTGAGAGATATGGAGATGAGGTTTTGGTCAGAAGGGAAGACCCATAAACTTAAAGGCCATTTGTGACAGTGGGTTTAAGATGATGTCTTGTAGACGCATGGAGAGCTTGTTGAGACATGACCAAGTTGAGTGGGCAGCCCGTTGCATTTTAATGCCATTACAAGGGCAACAAAAATCAAAATATCACCTGGACATACAAGAATTAAGAATCAAGCATTACAAGGTTCTTAGTGAAATACCACCAGGTGGACCTCCAGATAGAGGTATTGAGCATATTATATAGATAGAGGAGGGTGCTAAACCCATCATGATCACACCCTAGAGGCATCCAAAGAGATTGAAGGATGAGATCAAGAAAACCATCAAGGAACTACTTGCTATGGGGCACATTAGACCAAGTAAGTCACCTTTCTCTTCTTCTGTGGTTTTGGTGAAGAAGGATGGAACTCTTAGGATGTGCATAGATTACAGGGTCTTGAATAAGAAGACTATCAAAAATAGATATCCCATCCCACGGATTGATGAGTTATTAGATGAGCTACCTGGAGCATGTTTCTTCTCCAAATTTCATTTGAGATCAGGCTATCATTAGATCCGAGTTAGAGAGCATGATATAGAGAAGACAACATTTAGATGTAATTGTGGCCATTTTGAGTTTGTAGTTATGCCATTTGGGCTAACTAATGCTCCAACTACTTTTCAGTCCACAATGAACAAGGTTTTTCAACATCAGTTGAGGAAATTTCTGTTAGTATTCTTTGATGACATCCTAGTGTATAGTAGGACATGGGATGAGCATGTGCGACACTTAAACACCATGTTGAGCATTCTAAGTAGGGAGTCTTTGAATGCAAAGGAGTCCAAATGTGATTTGGGATTATTAGAGTTATTATATCTAGGTCACATTATAAGTGTTCAGGGAGGACGCATGGATTCTGAAAAGATTCGTGCTATTATTGAGTGGCCTACTCCAATGAACCTGACATAGTTGAGAGGATTTTTGGGGTTGTGTGGGTTCTATAGGAGGTTTGTTAGTGGATTTTCCAGGTATGCAGCACCCTTGACAGACTCGATGAGAAAGGGGGCTTTCTTATGGACTCTTGAGACACATGAGTGTTTTGATAATTCAAGGAGTTGATGACTTCTTGTCCATTGGTAGCATTACCAGATTTTAGCAAACCTTTTGAGTTGCATTGTGATGCATCTGTCGAAGGTGTTGGAGCGGTGCTTATGTAGGACAAGCACCTGATTGCTTATGAGAGTAGGAAGCTTAGGGGGCCTGAGAGGAGCTTCAACATTTATGATATGGAAATGTTGGTCATAATGCATGCTTTGGCTAAATTCAAGTAGTATTTAGTGGGTAGCAAATTCAGCATAAAAATTGACCACAATAGCCTGAAACATTTCCTAGGGCAGCAAGATCTTAATGACAAGCAACAAAAATGGGTAAGTAAATTATAGGCATATGATTTTGATATTACCTATTTCAAGGGGACACAAAATGTAGTAGCAGATGCCTTCTCACAAAGACCCCACTTGAGCTTGATGACCTATATATCAGAGGATTGGAACATTTGATCCTTGCAGAGTATGCAAAGGATACATGGGCATTAGGATTCATAGATGGATCGATCCAAAATAGTGATTTCACCCTTGTGAATGAGATCATCATCTACAAAGGGCGCATTTTTTTGGTGCTAGAATTAGAGGTGAAGAGGATGGTAGGACATCCAGGTTTGTACAAAACCTACCGGTAGATTCGTGAGTGTTTTTTGTCGAAAGGGCTCAAAGATGAGGTGTTGCAATATGTTAGAGTGTCCTACTTGCTAGCAGAATAAATAGGAGCACTTTCACCCAACTGGCTTAATTAAGCCACTTCCAATTCCTGACAGGAAGTGGGAGTGTTTATCCATGAACTTCATCATAGGACTGTTGAGAGCGCAGGTTAGAGACTGTATATGTGTTGTTGTTGATTGGCTTACAAAGTTTGCCCACTTTTTCCTAATCAACACTACATGCAATACTACAAAGGTGGTAGATTTATTCTTCAGAGAGGTATTTAGGTTTCATGGTTTACCTCAGAGCATTGTCAGTGAGTCACTTCTGGTAGGAGTTATTCAGATTGTGCAGGACAGAGCTCACTCTGAGTACTACCTATCACCCCCAGACAAATGGTCAGACAAAGATAGTGTACAAATGGGTGGAGAGATACCTTAGGAATTACATAACAGGGCAATATAAGGCTTGGGTTAAGTGGATATATCTATGTGAATATTGTTTTAATTCCCCTTATCACATGTCTATCCAGATATCACCGTTCATGGCATATGGATATAAGGCACCCAGTTTCATGGATTTGTTGCTATCAGATAGTAGAGTGCCCAGTGTTCGAGACTTCTTATAGGAGAGCTAGGACATTGTGAAAGCTCTTAAGGATAATATCACCAAGCAGAATCAACAGAAGCAGTATGCTGATCAGAAGAGGACTGGGTAGACTTTTGAGGTAGATGATATGGTATGTTTGATGCTGCAACCTTATTGCCAGTCCACTCTCAAGGAGAGTGATGCCGAAAAACATAAACCATGTTATTATGGGCCTTTTAGGGTGATCAAGAGAGTTAGAGAGGTGGCTTACAAGTTGGATTTGCCGACAGAGAGCAGAGTCTATAATATTTTTCATGTGTCACGTCTCAAAAAGGTGTTAGGACACCAGATTTTTCCTTATATAGTGCTTCCACTCTTGGACGATGAGGGGAAATTGGTTTTAGTACCAGAGGCTATCATTGAGTTCAGGGAGAGGAATTTGAGGAGACATAATATCATGGAGTACTTGGTGAAGTGGAAGGACTTGCTAGTAGAGGATGCCACTTGGGAGAGTGAAGAAATTTTAGAGCATCCAGAGTTGAGATTGCTTGGAGACGAGAAATTTCAAGAGGCGCTGATTATAATGTCCCCATCTTTTTAGCATCTCAGTGGATTTCTTAACCTTTACATTCTTCAAAGGCTAAGTGGAGAAATAAGGAGAAATTGATTAAATTAATTTCTTATAGATAGATAAGATAAGATAAATTTATTAATGTCCAACAAAAGACCACAGTGCCGTGGGTCTATGGGACTAGAAGCTTACAACAAGGAAAAAGCAGACAAATGGAGCACCAAACGGTGTCCAAAAAAGAACAAGCACAACAAAAGAAGAAGAAAGCAAGAAACATCATGGAAAAGATTAGGTATCCGTCTTCACAGGGAAAAAGTCCAACAATGACTGATCTGTGCAGCTACTAGAAGCCTTGTGATGAAGTTGAGTGCTGTGAGAGGAGTGTTGCTGGCAAAAAGGTCCCCTGCGGGGTCTCACTGATTTGGAGCAGCCCGTGTTAGGGAAACTGTACGGTCGCTTCACACCCCGAGCTGGAGTTAAGGGCGAGAAGAAGGTCGTAATAAGCTGTGCCTGGGTCTGACTCCTAGGTATAAGTCATTAAATAAATTAAAAGTAAAAGGTGACTTTATATTTAATTAATTTCATTAAAAGTGACTAAAGTTAAATATATAAATTAAGATAATCTTTTAGAAGGAGGAATTTAATATTATTTTATTTCTTCTAGAAGGAGGTCCATCTATTGGAGGAAAAGAATAAATAGGGAGGGCAGTTTCATTGTTGGGCATCGAATGTGTTGTCATCTACTCTTCCAGATAGCTTATGGAGCCAAGGGTTTCTGTAGTTGTTACATTGATCATTGGGAACGAACACTCCCATTGATTTGCATAACTGGGGTGGTGAAATATATTTCGAAAGGCTGCGACTGTTGGAGAAGACAAGTCAGTCTTTTCATTGTGTCGAATTTGTGTCCCAGGGCCAGATTTGTGGAGAAGGAATAAGTTGGATATTGCTATAGTACCGCTGCTATAGTACTGTCGCTATAGTGATTTGTTATAGGAAAATTCATATTTTGGGAGCAATTCCAGGTTTTTATCTACTACATTTTGCATTGTTTGAGAATAGATATTTAGGGCATTCGTAAGGTTTGTAAAATTTGTTGTAATTTGATTTATATCAGAGTTTTATCAGAATTTGTTGCCCTAATGTCTTATTGATGTAGATACATATTTTCCTATTTGTAATCAGTATTATACAAAAACAATTGCATCTTCATTGTTAGATGTTTGGTATGTTCTTTGCAAGCATATTTATTAAAGCAATAAAAATTTAGATATGCAATATATCTCTTGCTTGCAAAGTGTTTGACGAAATTTCAAACAAGTGAATTAGAGAAGACTTTGTGTTTGACGAAGTTATAACCTATTGGGGTTATTACATGTATGGATGTGAGAAAATTGGGCATACATAGTTATCAGCTTTTATGAAGGTCTTTCGAGATTTCTTTGTTAGGCGACCAAGACTTAGTATTTGGGTAGCTATTTTGTTCAAAGATTAGGCGATGTGAGTTTTGATATTGATGTTGTTGAGGGATCTAAGACTTGTGCATGTGACTTTTTATTGCCTCCTTGAAGTGTTGAGGTTTTGGCTAAAAGGTATGGATGTCATCAACTTGGGCATGCACAATTATCAGCTTTTATGATGATCTTTTGAGGTTTCTTCATTTGGCAACCAAGACTTAGTAGTTGGGCAATTGTTTTCTTCAAAGATTAGGAGATGTGGGTTTTGATATGAATGTTGTTGGGGGACGTCAAACTTGTGCATATGACTTTTTATTGCTAAGCTAGACTCTTTCTTTCAATTATGCAAAATATGTGCATGTAATATTGTATTTATCCAACTTATTGTTAAAAAGGTCAGGGTGAAACACTTATGCTATTGTATTTTCTGCTACTAGAATTGGGTTCATGTACAAGGATTTTGTAAGCATTAAAATTTAATCACTAAATACTATACTCAGAGATTTCACATTGTGGTATATATTGAATTTATAAATTTTGCAATTATAAATGAGGCATAATTGCTTGACAAACTTCAACATGCTAGCAACTACTTCCTCAAGACAATCATTTAACTGGTGTCCCTTATTTCTGCAAGCCTATAAGGATCAAACCTAGATACTTGGCAATTTGCCTAATGTAATGTCCCCAATATTATTGAATGGTTCAATTTAAGAGTAAATTGTATATGGTCCCAAAATTTAAAATTATTATGGGCCCTTTTTAATTTATCAGTTGGTAATGTTTTGGTCATGTCGGTGTAGTAATCCTTCAGAATGTTTCTTGGAGCCATATCTAAGGTTGAGTTAGTTATCATTCTAGGGATGGGAATTTGGTATTTTCTTTGTATGTGCGAATTCCCGTCAGAGTTCAATTTGTCTACCATTTTAGAGGTGAAAGATCCTCTCTACTTGGCATTTGTAGTTTTGGAGGGAGTAAGTCCTCACCCTATTCTACTTTTCTCTTAGTCCAATGTTATTGTAATATGAAGTTTTATCATTATTGAATACAACTTCCTCTTGCTTGTGTGAGTCTTCATCTTTGTGTAATATTTCATATTCCAAATAGTTTTGTGTTGATCTTCTTACTTTCTAGCCTTAGTATTATTGGTGGTATAGACTCCTACCATAATTATACATTGGCGCACAACACCATCGTCTATGCATGCTTAGAGGAGTTTGGCTACAATACGAGTGACTCAGACCCTATAACATTTAGCCATCATACGTGTGACACATAGTTAACGTACAACATCCACAATACCGGTGACTAATAGTCACCATGTGCAACAAGCAACCATATGGTGTTAGGACCAACAACACTGTCCAAGTTAAAAGGTGGGCCCACTTGTAGCACGAACAAGTTGTTCATAAGGACAAGGAGGGAAGAGGCCATTGTTCATGTTGATGCAATTAAATATTCACTAATTACACTTAAGTTTACTCTAGATAACACATTTACAAATTATTTGTCATGAAAACACATAGGAGTTTGAATTTCATTTTAGCACATGATGTAGGAGAAATCCACTTGAGGTGGAGTTAATTGTCATCTCATGCCTCTTAGTGTGTGAGATCCATCATTAATGCTCTTAACACATTATCATCCTTTCATTGTTGCACATGTTGGACATAACTTTTTATACAATGTAGAATGATCCACTACTGGTAGACATGTGATTATACCTTGTCTAGTTGATAGGATATCTCTTGCATCATTTAGAGTTATTGTGCATTCCCCTCTATATTCAAGCATATCTACATTGTGAATTTGAATGGAGATTTTTTTATTCATGTATTCTTGATAGTTATTGAATCAATCAGTTAGTCATATCATTTTGCGTATGTCTCTTGTGCTATCTGTTAGGTGGATATTTTGCAAATGACAATTCATATAAATTTCATTGCGAAATAGGAGTACCAGCAATAGTGTGTGAGACAGAGTCTCTATCATGCCCGAAATTCAAGGCAAAAACACACCAATTTTTTTTAAAGTTAATTAATCTACCATAACATATTAATACTTGATCTAGATTTTATCATAACTCACTTAGAACTAATTAAAATATTAAGGCATTTATCATTAAGCTATATTTACAATGCCTAACTCATCATCTGTCATAACCCGACTCATCACAATACATTACACCAATTCTATAATCCTCGTAAAAAGATTTATATCCCAACAAAAGACTAATAGCATAAGATTTCTAACTGAATCATTTCCAATCCTACCCTTCACTTAATTATTAAGAGAACGTTTATTTATGAACATTTAATATTAGCCCTTGACATGAGAGCTTTTAACCCTTTTGCAAATTTGATATCCTAACTATAGTTAAATTAAAACCACTTTCCATTAAAATATATGACTCAAAGAATTCTAATACACAACGTAAATCTTCATACCAAATATTAAGCATTAATAAAACAACCTAACAAAATCATCAATTCACTAATCATTAAACTTGATCTACATATCTTCTAAATTAGTCATTCCTTAAGCAAGGAAAATACACACTATTTAAATACTATTAATGTTTTTGAAATTTAATAAAACCATCATTTACTAACATGTAATATTATTTGATTAATTAAATAACAACTAATGCTATCAATGAAAATAACAACTAACTTCAATCTCCACTACCAATCTTACCTTAACATTTAACAAGTAATTAAAACTAAATAACATCTAACACTAATATTCTAACACAAACTCTTAACTAATTTTAACTTAATAACTGAACTAATCAAAATTTAACACTAAAACCTTCTAACTAAAATATACTAACATATAAAATAACAACGTTGACCACAACTTTTAATACTAATAAATCCTAAAATCTATGAAATTCTAACACAATTTAATTCCTAACTAACATTACTAACCAACACTTTAAATACATTTTAACATTTAAAACATATACATTAAATTATATAAACATAAATTTTAAAACTTACTTTAAAATACCAACCAAAAATTTAAACAATAATAACAAGAGACGCAATGCGTTGTAGTTCTGCCTAATGCATAATGGTTGTAGAGGTGTAGGTGAGTGAGAATAAGGTTAAATAGTTCTAAATTGGCATTGTCAATGCATTAATTTTAACCTAGAAATGAACTTGTGATCTGATAGGATGGCTCATAGTTTTTCATAAAATAAAGTAATTTTTAATTATGAAATAATAACTATATAATTTAATATGTACATTTGTAAGTAATAAATAGATGTAATACATATAAATTTGATGTTAATGAATAAATATAATGTAATAAATAAGAAATAGAATTACAAACACTATTATAAAATATAATTAAAAAATGATATTGTTTGATTTATTTTTATAAATGTAAAATAATAGTAATAATTTAAGTAATTTTATTAAAAAATCAAAGATTTTAAAAAATTAGAAATTGAAATACAAAGATATAACATTTAACTCTATATTTGATTAAAATATCTATATTTGAACTTGGTAAGAAAAATATATAGTGATAATTAATATTGATTAGAAATTCATTTGTGAGGTTGAAGATAAAAATATTTATTTTTTAAAAAGTTAATCCACTTGTCACAAATGTGGAAAAGATAAAATTGTAATTAATGCATTGATAGAGTTCTTATAAATGAATGTATTTGTGATATGAATATCAGGATTTAACTGTGTGATTTTGAGTCAAACTCAATGACCCATGTTTCATGAGTAGTGATTCAACATGAATCCATCTCTCATGAGAATAAATGGAACACTTAGCACTCATTGGATCTAGGTGATGCTCACAGGGGTGAAGCACCGGGACTTCCCGGGAGGTCACCCATCCCAGTACTACTCCAGCCTGAGCGCGCTTAACTACAGAGTTTCCTCCATAGTTAAACCCAAAGCTTGCAACCCCATTTGCAAAACCTTCACCAAGTGTTGTGCCTTATGAACCATTCATTAGAAAGCCCCTTAAGCTCATCAATTGATAAGTAGGAGATAATTTCCATAGCTTGTCAAATTGTGATATGAATATCAGGATTTAACTGTATGATTTTGAGTCAAACTCGATGACCCATGTTTCATGAGTAGTGATTCAACATGAATCCATCTCTCATGAGAATAAATGGAACACTTAGCACTCATTGGATCTAGGTGATGCTCACAGGGGTGAAGCACCGGGACTTCCCGGGAGGTCACCCATCCCAGTACTACTCCAGCCTAAGCGCGCTTAACTACAAAGTTTCCTCCATAGTTAAACCCAAAGCTTGCAACCCCATTTGCAAAACCTTCACCAAGTGTTGTGCCTTATGAACCATTCATTAGAAAGCCCCTTAAGCTCATCAATTGATAAGTAGGAGATAATTTCCCCAGCTAGTCAAATTGTGATATGAATATCAAGATTTAACTGTGTGATTTTGAGTCAAACTCGATGACCCATGTTTCATGAGTAGTGATTCAACATGAATCCATCTCTCATGAGAATAAATGGAACACTTAGCACTCATTGGATCTAGGTGATGCTCACAGGGGTGAAGCACCGGGACTTCCCGGGAGGTCACCCCTCCCAGTACTACTCCAGCCTGAGCGCGCTTAACTACAGAGTTTCCTCCATAGTTAAACCCAAAGCTTGCAACCCCATTTGCAAAACCTTCACCAAGTGTTGTGCCTTATGAACCATTCATTAGAAAGCCCCTTAAGCTCATCAATTGATAAGTAGGAGATAATTTCCACAGCTAGTCAAATTGTGATATGAATATCAGGATTTAACTGTGTGATTTTGAGTCAAACTCGATGACCCATGTTTCATGAGTAGTGATTCAACATGAATCCATCTCTCATGAGAATAAATGGAATACTTAGCACTCATTGGATCTAGGTGATGCTCACAGGGGTGAAGCACCGGGACTTCCCGGGAGGTCACCCATCCCAGTACTACTCCAGCCTGAGCGCGCTTAACTACAGAGTTTCCTCCATAGTTAAACCCAAAGCTTGCAACCCCATTTGCAAAACCTTCACCAAGTGTTGTGCCTTATGAACCATTCATTAGAAAGCCACTTAAGCTCATCAATTGATAATTAGGAGATAATTTCCACAGCTAGTCAAATTGTGATATGAATATCAGGATTTAACTGTGTGATTTTGAGTCAAACTCGATGACCCATGTTTCATGAGTAGTGATTCAACATGAATCCATCTCTCATGAGAATAAATGGAACACTTAGCACTCATTGGATCTAGGTGATGCTCACAGGTGTTGAATCACTACTCATGAAACATGGGTCATCGAGTTTGACTCAAAATCACACAGTTAAATCCTGATATTCATATCACAATTTGACTAGCTGTGGAAATTATCTCCTACTTATCAATTGATGAGCTTAAGGGGCTTTCTAATGAATGGTTCATAAGGCACAACACTTGGTGAAGGTTTTGCAAATGGGGTTGCAAGCTTTGGGTTTAACTATGGAGGAAACTCTGTAGTTAAGCGCGCTCAGGCTGGAGTAGTACTGGGATGGGTGACCTCCCAGGAAGTCCCGGTGCTTCACCCCTGTGAGCATCACCTAGATCCAATGAGTGCTAAGTGTTCCATTTATTCTCATGAGAGATGGATTCATGTTGAATCACTACTCATGAAACATGGGTCATCGAGTTTGACTCAAAATCACACAGTTAAATCCTGATATTCATATCACAATTTGACTAGTTGTGGAAATTATCTCCTACTTATCAATTGATGAGCTTAAGGGGCTTTCTAATGAATGGTTCATAAGGCACAACACTTGGTGAAGGTTTTGCAAATGGGGTTGCAAGCTTTGGGTTTAACTATGGAGGAAACTCTGTAGTTAAGCGCGCTCAGGCTGGAGTAGTACTGGGATGGGTGACCTCCCGGGAAGTCCCGGTGCTTCACCCCTGTGAGCATCACCTAGATCCAATGAGTGCTAAGTGTTCCATTTATTCTCATGAGAGATGGATTCATGTTGAATCACTACTCATGAAACATGGGTCATCGAGTTTGACTCAAAATCACACAGTTAAATCCTGATATTCATATCACAATTTGACTAGCTGTGGAAATTATCTCCTACTTATCAATTGATGAGCTTAAGGGGCTTTCTAATGAATGGTTCATAAGGCACAACACTCGGTGAAGGTTTTGCAAATGGGGTTGCAAGCTTTGGGTTTAACTATGGAGGAAACTCTGTAGTTTAGCGCGCTCAGGCTGGAGTAGTACTGGGATGGGTGACCTTCCGGGAAGTCCCGGTGCTTCACCCCTGTGAGCATCACCTAGATCCAATGAGTGCTAAGTGTTCCATTTATTCTCATGAGAGATGGATTCATGTTGAATCACTACTCATGAAACATGGGTCATCGAGTTTGACTCAAAATCACACAGTTAAATCCTGATATTCATATCACAATTTGACTAGCTGTGGAAATTATCTCCTACTTATCAATGAATGTATTTGCAAAGTGTTTGAAAATTCCATATTTATATGTAATGAAAATTATTGTACTCCTTACTATTTTTACTCCTAACTAATCGTGATAAAGATAATTAGCTTTTTTCATATTTTAAAATCATAGATAAATGTGTGAACATTACAAATTTGTATATAAGCAAAAAAATATTTACATACTATTGGTTGGATGAAAAGGTTATTTGCATCTAATCGATGCGTTAGTATCCTGCCGTCAGCAAGAACTAACAATTACTTTAACACTCCACTAACATTCTAAAACTACAAAACTTTATTTCTAAATATACTAACTATACTTAATTTAAAACTAAATTCCAAATTAACCATTACTAACTACATTTAATTTAAAACTAAATTCTAAATTAATAAAACTAGCTAAAAAAAAAAAATACTAAACTACATTATGAAAATAAAACTTAAAAAAACTAACAAAAATCTAAAACTTATTTTAAAAAACTTACCATCCTAACCCACCCCCACTAACTTAATCAAACTAAACACTTACTTAACCCCCCTTCCCTCATGTTGATCAATGCTGAAAAAAAAAACAGCTCAAAAATAATATCTCCCAAGAATGGAAAAGGCAAGAAGAATTAAGGAAATGGTGAGTGCAAGTTTTTTTTTTGGTTTTAAATTTCATTATAAGTTTAGCCAACTTTAATTCATTCCGAAAGGACAAGTCAACCTCACATATGGGCAAGTGAGGCATCATAACCAAGACCTTGTCACCTCCCAACAAGGAAAAAGGAGGATATAATTTAATTTTAAAAGTTTTCTTGGTAAGATAAGATAGAGGTAACGAGTTATGTTAAAAAGATAAGTAGATAGGATATTTATGTTTATATTTTTATTTATTTATTTAATATCTTTCTCTCTTTCATTTGAAAATATTTAATATGTTTAAAAGAATATTTGGAGAATCTTAAGATTCTCTGTTCAAAAGGATATTTAATTTCTCTTCCCATACTAAATCACTTTTTTCTTAAGGCCATTTTTTTTCTAAGTGTCGAATTTTAAGAAAAGGAAGAGTATATATATATATAATATTTTTCTTCTAAGTATTAAATTTGAAAACAAAATATATTATCATGGCAAGGGGACTATATATATATATATATATATATATATATATATATATATATATATATATATATATATATATATATATATATATATATATATATATATATATATATATATATATATATATATAGTCTTTTATTTTTTTCAAACTATTGAATTATCTAATGTACTTAATTAGCCAAAGGGGATATATTAATTTTCTTTCTAACGTTGGTTATAATCATTGAGTTTAATATTTTGTTTAAACAAAGTCACAAGATTACTTTGCTTTCTAAAAATTACGAAAATACAATAAAGTCCAAATCAATCATCGAATTTCCAATCATAACATAAATTTTTCCTTAACACATTTGAACTTGAAATTTGCATAATTGAACATCACCATTTTATCTACTTTTCAATACACATGTGCATATAACTGAAATTACGAAAATCTCATAAGCAAGGATATTACTCAATCTTTTTTTTTAATTGACCACTTGATTCAAAGGCTTCGTCGGGAAAGAACCAGTAAGAAAACCCGACATCGTTGCCACTTCAACAATAAGTTTAAAATACATTTTACACAGAATTTCAATCCCGAGGAGAAATCTCCCAACATGACTAAAACCCATTAACCATTTTGAATTTCCTTGTTGGCCCTTAACAAGGGATCCATTATGAATTTGACAATACATCACGATGATCATGGAGAGAACGAAAACTGACTGGGAGACAACCAATCATAACATGAAGTCAGAATCAGACATTCACTCCCATCCCGGGTTTACACAACAGGTTTAACATTGAACCAAACTAGGGAGAAGGTGAATTTTTTCAACAGGAGACGTTAGACACAACACCAAAATAGGTGCCCTTTCGGGGCTATAAACTTAAGAATTTCCATTCTTCATTCTTACATTCCAAAACTCATACGTGGTTTGTGCTGACAAATAGGGGCCCATAATAGCCTACCCTCTCTCCCTCTTCTCATCCTGAGAAGAGACTCTACACTGTTCGAGTCCAACAAAAGACCTTCCCTCGTACATGGCCACTTCTGCCCTATTCGAGGGTGAGTAATGCCAATACACTCATAAAATCCCTTCAAAGTTCAAAGCAAAACACAAAGGAAAGACAATTAAGAAAATTTGTTTCAATCCCTCCCAACATACTCAACACACACATAAACATACATAAGCAATAAAATTAAAACATGAAGCACAACATGAACAAAATGAGGTGAAATATTCCTACCTTCAAAATCGGGTTATGACAATTGAACAAGTTTGAGATGAGCATTCCCTTCCTTCTCCTTCTCCTTTAATCCTAATTTTCCACTCTAAAACTAGAGGTTGGGTGAACACTCAAAACCCTCTAAAAAATGTCTCTAAATAAGATCCTAAACTCAACCACTCCAAAAAGCAATAACTTCCCCACTTGCCCAGAGTTCTAGAGGCTTCTAACACAACTAGACCTAAGGCTAACCTCAAAGTGGAGTTAAAAGTTATCCAACTCATGATGAAAACAATCAATTTTCATACTAGAATAAAAATTGAGTTTTTAGGTGACCATAAAAGTCAACAAAAGGGGCTAGGGGGGTAGAAAATGTCCCCAACCCATACCCATACCCATACCCCTTGGGTACTTAGATTTCATGATTTTAGGCTTTTAGGATTAATTAAGGACTTATCAAAAGCTAATTTTTTTTAGGACTTTTTAACAACTTTCAAAATGCAGATTACACACTAATCCTGATTAGGATAATTAATCTGGATTACTAACTAATTAGCAAAAAGGTCACTAACCTAGTCTGACTTAGACCTTTAGGTTACTTGGTCAACCCTAACTATCATGCTAGAATGCATATACAATTCATGAGTGTCAGGCGACATTATAAAAATACTATTGCAAAACATTAACATTTAAAGATTACAAAAGGATACATTCATCCAATCCACGATACAAATAAAATACGAACAACGGGGTTTGTGCCTTTTGTTAGACTCAACCCTGGTTTCCACAATTGATACATAGGGTTCAATTTCATTTCTCCATTAGATTTTTCGGCTAAAATATCCTGCACACTCATTGCATACATCAGTAGCTCAAGAAAATCACATGCATATATTCAAAACTTATCTAGATCAAAACATGAATCTTTCATATAATTAATTGTTTAATTTATTTCTATTCACATTTAATCATCATCAAACACATAATTAATATAACATAACTTATTCATTAATTCAGATTAAAATACTAGAATAATCATTGTTAGGCATGCATATATCTAACATCACCAATTAAGGAATACTGAACTATCTGAAAGCATAAAACCTAATCATCGAGGTACCAAAATCAACACCCTTATCTTTAGGTGAAAATGCCTCATATCATTGTTAGTGAAATTTTAATGTTTAACAGTCGAGATAATGTAGTAGTTCTCGAATCACTGAGTATTAAAACATGGATGTATCAACTACTCTCAAATTCATTAGTACGTTCACAACATAAAACATTACTTCATATCCATACTAATCTCATATAATAGATTTAACAGAGAAAAAATCATATTTAATAAGTACATGCGATGAGGGACCTTACAGTCTCTCCTACCTTAAAGAGAAGGTTCCCCCTTCTCACTGGTCCTTGGATCAACTCAAAGTAAGCAAGAAGTTTAGAGATACTTTTAAAGGAGTGTTACCGTTATTATTTCCTCTTGTTTTAGGAAAGAATCCACTAACTCAAGGAGTAGGTAATGGGCAAGATGGATCTCTTAACTACACTTCTAACTTAAAATTGGAAACAATGATACCAATAAACTCACACCAACTCACAGGTTGATTGAAAGTGTACCGACTTAGATCTATATCTATTTCTTCTATTCTATAAAAATAAATCTCTACTATTGGGGCTCATAGATTTCCAAAAGTAGATAATTTCTAAATTCTAAGCCTATGAATTATTTCAGTTTAAAGAGATGAAAACAACATAATTCTAATAGCATGCATGAACATGAGACAACAATACAAACTACAGTGATAGCTTATAATTTTTATCACAACAATTGCTTCCAGTCACAACTTCAAAACAAATTACTTGTCATAGTCACTTGCTCTAAATATGCAAAATTGCAATCACAACTTCCAATTTGAGCTACCACAATTGTTTCCAAACACAACTTTGAAGCAAACTGTTGTTTATATGCACTTTTCTTTCAAACTTGTACAACAAATCACAGTTACGTTTGCACAAAAATGACATAGCTTTCTTGCATATAAAAAAGATTACTATTTACAATGAAGATCACTTCTTTATATAGGTAAAGGGGTGAGAGCAAAGAGGAGAAAAAGGCAAGAGAGTCCAAACCACCTTGACTAAGTCAAACTAGAAAGAAGACTTATTCAATTACATTGTTGAAGACATGTGTAATTTGATTACATGCAATTCAATTACACGCAACATATCTTCTAAGAAAAATGATGAAAAAGTTGAAGTCATTGGGAGTTCCTGTAATCTGAGTCATTGCATCCTTAGATAACCGTGGTGTTGCATCTTTTGATAGCCTCCTGATTTTCATGTAGATCAACCAATTGTCATTTTAAAACTTGATGTGGTCAAGCTTAATCTCATTCCACAACTGTTGTGAATTCTCTTATATCAGATCTACACATTCTGGATTTACTGTCACTTTAAAAACCTTCTCAATGATGTCTTGATGTAAACTCGGAACACCTTTCCCATCAATATCTTTAATTGATTTTGTTTTATTTATTTTAACTTTTTCAACAAATTGCTTGCTGCATTCCACACAAACTCAAGGTCTCGGGCAGCCACTGGGAAAGTGCAGACCAAATGAATTATTGTTTCTTTTGATTCAAAGCATCTTCTTGACAAGATGTCTCTATTCTTTGAAGAGATTCTGTCATATCTTGACTTGAAGAGTTCACTGCAACACGAAAATTTCAATCGGATTGAATCCATAAGGGTTTCAAGGTTTGCACAATGATAGTATATCCATAAAGGATGAGTGTTGTGTATGGTTTAGATACTTTTTGAACACTTAGGTAGGCTGGATATGGTACAAACAACTTCTATTTTGGGCAAAATAACCAAAATTGAATTTTTCGATGTGGATTGCATATGGGAAAAATGTGGCTCTTTGGCTAAGAATGAAAGTAGATGTAGTTTGAAAGCATGTGGATCAGAAAAAACATGTTTAAAAATGAGAGTTTTCCCCGAAATTGGGATTTAGAAATGCATTTACATATGATGAAAACTCACTATTTTTAACTTTATGTAAATGTGTAATCGGGTTTTAAAAGTTTGATTACATATTGGAAAAAATGGAGTTGCACAATTTTGGTTGGGAATATGGAAAGGTACTTGCATTCTTTTGGGGAAAACCTCAACTTTTTCTTCACAAATTTGCTCTCTAGAAGCAACAAAAAATGCAAAAACAAACAAACCAACATATTTACAAAACAAGGAAAAGAAAAGAAAAACATCTCTTGTATTGACACAAAGCGAAAACTTTCAAACACCTCAATCTTGCAAGCAAATCCATTTTTGGAAGAACCATTTTGCATTACAAGGAATGAGAGTTTGAATTTATTTGTGAACTTACAACAAAAATCTAGGGTTGCATATGATCAAATGGAAAATGAAGAGCAAAAGAATGCAACAAACAAGCAATACAAACAAGAAATGCAAACAAAACCCAAATCTTACACTTACTTGGAGAACAAAGAGTAAATCTTGGATCAAGAAGAAGTTGGAATGAAAATCTCTTTCCCAAAATTGGGTTTTCCAAATGCATTTACACATAGCATTCAAAAGATTTCAAAAATCTTCCATTTAGCCCTAAAATCAAACTTTTCCAACTCTTACACACATTTAAATAATCTGAAAATGAGCCCCTCAAGTACAAATCACACTTTTCATTTCCTATTACACATTGCATTTTGTATTTCACATGCTAATTGAACTTTTCTAGATCATTTGCATAGTTAAAAATATGCAAGTAGCAAGCTTCTAGTGCAGATCACACTTTTCCAAATGACTTGCATATTAAAAAATGTTGAGTAAATGGCAATAGAAAGACAAATCAGGCTTTTCTAGCCTCTTAGCATATAATATTTTCCCTTCAAACACCCAAAATTAGGTTTTAAATGAGCATTTACATGTGTTGAATGTAATAACAAGAGCATGAAGTTGAAACACATAAGCAAATTGGGGTCTGCAAGCCACAATGCATATTTAAAATATGGTGTATATATAATGAGCAAGGACATACATCCAAACTTGACATACTACAAGCTCAACATCACCTTAAGCATGCAAATTCTTCATTCCTTTATATTAAGTTGGATCAATGCGCAAAATCAAAGCTTCATATTTTGTTGTATTGTTAGTGTTGTCAAATTCAACTTGAAAGATAATGAGAATATTTCTCCTTATGTAGAAATCAACAAAATGTCGACACCAAAATTAGTAGATGCACTTCCATCAAATTCTGAAGTCCAAAATTCATAGAACTTGTGGAGCTTACAATGTTCATTGTTTGGGAAGAACTTACAACATCTTCATCCATAGCGGTGATTAGTATAACTTCTTCAACCATGGTGGAGGATGATGTAGAAGTAACTGAAAGCTCTATATTGCCATCTACAAACCTATCTTCATTTGAGACACATGAACGTGATGGTCAATCTTCATCCATTTCTAATATTTCATCAAAATGGAGATAATAGTTTCCCATGTCTGCTGATTCAAAAAGAACTTGTGCATGAGGATCATCAAACATAACCACAATGTACTTAGTCTCCCTTCTTTGAAACAACTTCTGCATATTTCCCTTCACATGCGTACCTCTAACATATCCATATTGAGTTCACGTCCAACATCCTTACATAAATCATAACCACGTAACATTCAATAGGAAGCAGGAACATCAACTATCAAGACAGTCATCTTGATATTGATCATACTGGTACTTCATTTTCTACCTTTCTTTACCTTTACCTAAAGTGATATCCTTTGTCATAACAAGTGTGTATGCGCAAGCAATGATGACATGGAAATTCCAAAACGTCAGTAGATATTCAAGAGGACGATCCATAGTGAAATTTTGAGCACTCAAGTGTGGAATATGGGACTTCTACATGAAAGGTATGGCTTGAAGTTATTGGTACAACGAATGTACACAATAGTTTTAGCTCAAAAACATGCATTTATATGTTAAAATACCCAAAATGGGTTTTTCAAACATAAAAGCATGTGCATATAGCAAGGGCATTCTATGGAAAGAACATGAAAAATGAATGGAAGGATGTTTGTTAATGATGAGAATTTGTATTCTCATCATAAATAAACGTGTATGTGCATGCAAGAAACCACCATTATGGGTTTTGATATCATGTGGTAGTGCTATGCAAGATGTGGAAGGAGCATATGCAAACATGGAGATGGGGCTTTTTGCAACCAAAAGCATGTGATAAATGAGCTTACTTCATGAGAGTTGTTTTTGAGAATGAGCTTTTTAATCCCAATTGCACATACAAGCAAGATGAAATGTTTGCACATACAACTAGAAGAATGTAGATGGAAAATAGGAGCACATCATATATACATGTAAATCTAAAAATTGAAATGAAAAGACTTGCATAAACAAGACAACAAATATATACAGCAAAAAACCCTTTGAAAAATGACAACGAATCGTACATTTTTCCTCAAGGAATCTTTTAAACACTTGTAAAAAATGTTAAATGCAATCCAAGAGATTTATTGGATTTAGAATGATTGCAAGATGGAGTGTCAAATAGACTTTGAATCTTGACTCAATGTTAGAATTAGAAATCTTTCCTTGGAGGTATTCATTTATTTATTTGGGATAAACCAAGGTATCCCTTATGTAATTTTTGTCCTCTGGTCCAAGTGTGAGGACAAGTTGCTTCTTTGCCCTCTTATCCATGCGTGAGGACATGTCAATTTTGTAATTTTTTTACTAAGGGAAACCATTTCTTCCCCTTAACAGGATTATAACACTTGGTACACACACTTATGAATGCGGCATTCATTCACTTGAGAGTTACTAACTCCCTCCTTTTCTCATCTCTATATAAGAGACGCTCCTCTCTCATTCTCAACACACTACAAACATTATTTAGTTCTTGTAATGAGCTTATGGCTCCATCTCTCTTTCTCTCTCTTTCATTCTTTAGGCATTTGCCTCATTCATATAATCCACATGGGGTTTTTCCTTGTTTTTTCCCTTTCAAAAATCTCATCTCCTTGTGTTGATCTTTGCAATCATTTTTAAACCTATAGATTTATAGTAACAATATCTTTACAAAACTCTCTTGGATTCTTTCTTTTATGTCTTTTCATTTCAATATTTCTTACATGGTATTAGAGCTTCTTAATCCTCATCTGAGTTTGTGTATAAAAGTTACCTCTTTTTGGAAAAATTGTTCTTGAGAGGAGAAGAGAAGCTTGAGCTTCATTTCTAATCTTTATGTTGCAGGTTTTTTATTTAAAACTATAAGCTTTTTTAATCATCTAGCCCATTTTATTTCTCTTGTTTTGGAAGGCTTGCCGCCAAAACTAAGAGAAACATTGTTCTAACATTTTTTTCCTAACAAATCTTATCTGCAGGGATTCTCCTTCATTTTCTTTTCGTTTTAAATCTAATCTATTTTGTTTCAGGTTACTCATTCTATCTTCTTGTAGGTTGTTCAACTTATTTTATTTGCAATTTCAAAAATCGTTTGTCAAAAAAAGCTTTGTGTATACAAATTTATTTTTCTAAGTTTTATGCGAGCAACAATATTATTGCTATATTTCACTCCTCATGTAACAGCTATGATTTTCAGAATTTCTATGCTTTGTTTCAATCCTTGAATAAATTATGTGATGTTTAACACTTCTTGTGTTTTGAGGAGCATATGTGTGTACATTCTTATCATATTTCACACCAAAAATTTGCACTTGATTCACCATTGTTGTACTGTAATTTATCGACCGTATGTTTTAGACAAAGAAAAGTTTATACAACTTGCATTTGGCTCCCCTTGCGTAACTAGTCCAAATTTTCTAGCATTTTGCCTTCTTTGCCTATTTATTGTTAGGAAATTGTGTCTTTATTATAATTTTTTATTCTGTGGTATGAATTTTAACATAATCTTGCACATGTTAGTGTGAATACATAGAAATTATTCAACATTTTGACTTTACTTTGCAGTTCTATTGCGACAAAATCTTGAATTTTTTGTTGCACTTGTGAGTACTCTTTGTTTGCTACGATCCTTCAAAATTTCTCTCTCAAACCACAGAAACAAGCACAAGATTCATTATATTCTTATGTCACAGTAAGGTTCAAAGGCATGCATCTTACTGGTCTAAAAACAAAAAAGGCCAAATGTTTCTATGGCAATTTCTCTCATTTTTTGCAAAAATCAATATCTCATTCCCTAACTAGATTTATTGGGGGAGTTGCAAGTATGACTAGAATCTGTTGCCCAACAATAAGCCATTGTCTTCCCACAGATGAAATGCAACTCTCAAGCTACCATTGGTCATACGCATTTTACTATCAATTGGCGCTAGAGTTATTATTCCTCATTCTCATTATTCAATTAATCATTCTTTTTCCTAATTTAAAAAAAAACATATCTCACATAATATTTGTCATCCAACATAATTCATTTTTTAATCTATTATTATTTTTCTCTGTTGTCACATGCATAAAGTGTGTAATTTATTCCAATATCTTCTGTATTTGGTCTTTCTCTTAGGTTTCAACGCTAGTAGTATTATGCAAATGATTATTTAAGCTATTAGTTGATAGTTTTCATTTTCAGTTCCGTATTTTGAAAAAATTGAGAATTTTCAAGTAAATTTTTGTGATATATGGAATTTTAAAGTTTCTATCTATTATATTCACCGTTTTAATGTATAGATTGTAAATTTGAACCGTATGACTTGTAATGGTCTTAGTTTCTTGTAACATTGCACTGAAATAATGCATTTCTAATGTCTTGAGGTTTTGAATGTGAATTCAGTGTGTGTTGCTGTGGTCTCGCTGGGATGATTTTGCCTTGTTTAGAAATAAATTTTTTTAATCTTCTATATTAGAATATGATAGTTGGCTGTGTTGCTTTTTGGTAGGTTATGTATTGGTAGTTGATATTTTCTATACTTAGATAGGAAATCTTTCAAAATGTATAGTAAAAGGGAAGCAAAATCTGAAAGAATTCTCTAAATAGGGTAGGTATAGAATAAACAAAACAAACATCAATTCTTATATTTATATGGGAACTAAACCCAACATAGATTAGAATGACCATCCTCTACCTTCAAGTTTGCTGAGAAATTTGTTCATAAATACTTCATTCTCAAGGAGAGGGAAGCTTTTTAGCCAATCAATGTACCCAATGTATTTGTTCCTGGCTCCAGCTCATTAAATTTATGTAGTAATCTTTTAGTGAGTTTAAGTGGGTACAATCTTTTTATTTGATTTTTTTCCCCAAAAAGATGAGTTGGATAAAAAATAAACTACTATTGTTTTCCTTATTAAAGAAACAAGATTATGCGAGCCGCTAGGGTTTATTGTAATGTTCTAATTCTACCCTGGGACAAAAGTGCATGCCTAAATGTGTCATACGGTGGAGTCAACAAGTGTGACCATACATTGACTTGGTGGGGGTGTGTCAAGTTCATATGCTGGAGGGGGAAATTAATCTGTATGGCTTGACTATGAGGAGTATGGAGAGGAAAAGAGACAACCATATAGATTGTGAGTGCATGTACGATGACAGAAGATAAGATTGGTGTATGGGAAAAGGAGGGTCCTACGTCCTTTGCAAGGTTGATGTATGATGATGGGGCCCGTATGCTGTAACTAGGCCTATGAAAGATGGCTAAGGGAAGAATGAGTGTACAAGATGCAAACCATGGTGGATGAGAGTGGGTTGCCATAGAGTGAAGAAGAGTGTCTATGGCGTACAAAAGATGTTAAAGGAGCTACAACTGGTATTCTCGTATAGTGGTTTGGAAGTAGTAATGGTTGATAATGATGAGGTGTTGAGTATTGAAACTTAATGACTCAGTTGTGCACAATCCATACCTTTGAATGAAAGTAATATTATAACATATATTTACCAAAAGATGATAGTAGATCCACACACAATTAACTCCAGTGATTGTTGCCAAGTTCTACAATGCAAATACATTAATTTCTGAATGATAGTTCTTGATTACATATGTACATCAAACAATATCTAAGCAGATACAAAGATGATCACCAAATGACAACAACTAAAAAATCTTGCACACAAGTGAAATATTAGAATGATATCTCCAACGATAGAATAAGATGACATTGGACCACAGAAACTGTAAAAGACAGAATAGGGAGGATCTTCCACCTCTAAAACCATGCACAGATTGTCTTTGACCTTTAGCCTCTAGAAATACAAAGAGAAATCAAATATAATCCATGATGAATTGCAATGCCCACCCATCGCCTTATAAAGGCCTCTAAGAAGGATCTAGATAATTACAAGTACAAGCCGACAATATTATTTAATTTAAGTCTCATATTAATTAATAAATTAAAGGTCCTTTATTATTAAATGTAATTCCAAGAACCAATTAATTAATTAATTATTACAATAAAATTGGGGACATCACAAATGCTCATTGCCCAAAGATTGTTTGCCCTCAAGGAATCTGTAATTGAATGAAATGTCATTAGCTCTAGGATCCCAAACCAACTGCGTAGGTGTACTGAGTGAATTGTCGACAAAATTCTACTGGACCGCTTTGATATAAACACTATTGTGTTCATAGTCTTCAGTATCCCAAATATGCTAGACTTGAAATTCACCAATGTAATCCTTCATGATCACTACGAGTGGATAGACTTCATAATCAAATAATGGTAGCAATTGTTCCTGCAAACGAGTATTGCTAATGCCTACACTTTTAGGTTCATGATTCCCTTGATGGAACACTAAATTGTTATCCATACACTCCAAAAGATTTGTAACCTTGCTTTCCTTCAACACATTAACAATATTATGAGAGTTCACTCAATATTGGCTTGGTTGTCATCATGTTTAAGATCTTCTATTTTTTTTGGTTCCCTACCTCAAATATTTGTCCATCATCAACTTTTTTTAAATCATCAATGATTTCTCCAGCTTCAACTTTCTAGTTGTCTTAAGAATTTTGTTGTTCGCCATCTGAAGGGGCAATTAGAGTCTTTTGTTTGCCCATGTCCCTCGATGTTTGTATGACTTCATCCTATTCCCACTTATCATTCTCCCACTTCAAATTATTGTTGAAGAGTAAATTGTGCTAAGATGATGAATACTTCATTCCCAATTCTATATAATCCTTTAGAGATATATCACTCCCTCATCCACCCATCACCCAATCTTGCTTGATTTACCTTCAATGACTCAACCAAAGTAGGTTTTTTTAATTCCTGACACTTGTCCCTAAGAATGAAAATTGTCATCAATGACCTTGTGCTTGCCAAAAGGTTGAGTATTTCTTTCACTCATTCATGGAGCCTTTGTTGACTAATTCTTAGGTCTCTTAGTGCATCATTCGATCCCAAAACCCCACAGGTTAGCAAGATCACCAATTTCGACACCACTATAATGTTCTAGTTCTCCCCTATGACAGAAGTGTATGCCTAAATGTGTCGTACAGTGGAGTTAACAAGGGTGATCATACACTGACTTGGTGGATAGAATGCTGGAAGGTGGAATTAATCTGTATGGTCTAAAGGTGAGTGCATGTACAATGGAAAAAGATGTGATTGGTGTATGGGGAAAGGAGGGCCCTGCATCCTTAGCAAGGTTGTTGTACGACGATAGGGCCTGTATGGAATGATAGATGAGGTTTGTACAATCAAAATGTACATACAGTGTTGCTAGGCATACAGAAGATGGCCAAGGGAAGAATGAGTGTACGAGATGCAAACCGAGGTGGACGGGAGTGGGTTGTAATATAGTGAAGAGTGTCTAACCCTCATTTCTTGGCAATTCTTATCCTCCCTTGTCACCCATTTCTTCTAAAGGTATATTGTGATGTCGCTATTTTGAAATAATAAATAAAAATAAATTAATGAATAATTTATTATTAAATTAATTATATCATTAACATAGCATATTAAAGTAATTTAATATTATATATTAATGAAAAAATATAATAGAAATGTAATATATGATTTTATATCATAATATAAAAGATTATATAATACTTTATTTAATATCATTTCATAATGATTGATGGGGATACAACGTGCATTTGAGAGCCTCATGCTTTCATTTGAAGCATACTCGTGTCCTTTTTCATTGTAATATTGTTCATTGTAACTGTTTCATGCATTTACCAAGGACATGTAAATGGCCCAAGGTCCTTGGGAAAATGCTTTTGGACCGTTGAATCTAGCTCCACCTCTACATGATCTTCCTGATGGTTCGCAAAAGAACTTTTCCAAGTTCTTTGGTGATGATGAACAACATCCTGATGACCATATTGCTGCTTTCGACATTGCATGCGGAGTTCATGCTATTGAATACAAGGATGTGTCTGTAAGATTGTTCATGAAAACTCTACAAGGTGTGGCTACTGATTGGTTTTACCATTTACCACCACGTACTATCACAAACTAGGCTACTCTCATAGCCAAGTTTGAAGAAAGGTTCAAACCTCCTAAAGATGCCCATGCATTATTGGCTCAACTTGCTCAGTTGAAGAAGTCATCTCACATGCCTATGCATGAATTTTTTGCTCATTTCAACAAATTGACACGAAGCATTATAGTTGTTGCTCAACCTACAACTGCCAATTTAAAGTGTTTCTTTGTCAATGCTCAAATTCCTGAAATCAGTTTTCTATTAAGGAGAGAAGCCCTAGCTAATCTTGCAGCTGCACAGACATTGGCAATTGAAATTGAAGATGATCTTATTCTTGTTGGAAAGATAAGAATTGTAGCAAGTGGGTTTGAAATTTTTTATTATTCTTCTAATTCATTTTCTTCCAATATAAGGGTGGATCCTATGGTGTAGAGATTAGCAAATGAGATACTTTCCCTCAAAAAGCAAATAGCTCAAGGCATGTTCTTTGTTCCTCATGAAGATGTACCAAGGATGCCTCTTCCAACTCTTCCTCAGTTCTATTGTTGGGAATCAACAAAAGTTATCTTCACCATCTAAAAAGCTTGCAATTGAAGCACCATTAGCAAAGGTAGCAATGACACATCCTGAATCTGAAGCTAGTGATCTTGCTATTCTCTTCCAAGAAAAGGAAGAAGACATAGCTGGCGAATCTCATATCTGGTGTATGCAGTCTTAGAAGGCCCGTGATGAAAAGATGAGGAAGGAAAAAAAATTCTTTCAAGGTTCAAGATGGTTATGTCATTAAAGTTGACATGCAAACAAGTTTGAATCAAGCTAAAAATGATATGTTTGTGTCTCAAGGTCATGAAGTTGGGAATGCTTTGCATAAATGTTCTACCCTAGAGCTTGAAAAAGAATTTCTCATAAATAGTAAAGACTTTCCCAAGTCAAAAGTTTGTGAAGAGTATGTTGATCTATGCAGTGTAGGAATGTTATCATTGAAATCACATGAGCAAGGTTTTCTTGATCATCCTTAGGTGTCGGTGATTAATGAACCAGTCGAGAAAATTGTAGTTGGAAAGAACTTAGAATTTGTTCGATCAAGGGGATGTCCAATCTGACATCTTGCTTGGTTGGAGGCTAATGGAAAGTCAGAAATTCCACATGTTCATGAACATGAAAATAGTATCAAAGAAGATGTCAAAGAAGAGTTTTCAGTTCTAGAGGAGCAATTTCAATTCATGGACCTTTCTTGGAGTAGTATTACATATGATTCATCTCAAGAGGGTGAATTCTTCTATCTCTCCCAGGAGGTGTTACATCAGGCTTTGACATCATTGCTCCAGTTGTTATTGTTTCATCAATATGAAGTTGCATGTGAACATGCCAGATACTACAAGCTACTGAAAAAATGTAGCTATTTTGTTAAACCTATAAATGGTTTCATCTAAAATTTGCATGTTTGACTAGTTTTAATTAGATAGGTTTTCCTTTGTTTTCAATAAGTGCACTTGTACATTTTTGTTTTATTAGATTTGTTGTGCTTTAATCGCTTTAGATTTCTTTTTATTTTTGGTTGCCTGACTCTATAGCCCAATGGAGTGGATAAAGGCACTTAGAGAATTGGATTCTATGCCACTCTTTGTTTTCAAGAACGAACAAGTAACATTCCCCAGACGGAGCTAGCTGTTGTCTTGCATTTTGTCACCACAAAATGTAGGTAACAATACAAAACTTTTTCAAGCTTAGTTTTGCATTTCTCTGAGTTTAGTTCGTTATTTAATTGGTTAGTATTGATCAACCAATCAGTACTAATTGATATAATGAATCCTTTTACTGAAGACCTTCGTTAAGTCTTTTTCGTTTTGCTTTTTGTCGAGCCTTTGCTTGATTTTTGAAGCCTTCACAGTCCGTTCTTTGTTTTTGAGTTTGTGTTTGCTTGCTTTTAGTCTTTTGAATTTGCTCATGTCATGCCTTTCGTTTTCCCTTTCAATTTGGTCTAACCTAGAGGTCAATCAGAGTTATCAGTCAAGAGATATGGTCATTTTAGTGCCTCAAAAGTGGACATTTTAGGTGCGACAATACGAATTAAAAAATTGATCTTATATTTTAATTTTGACATTCACTTTTTGAAAATATAACATTTTAGTCACTTTTTGTTATGTTTTTAAGTTACTTTATCTTTTAAATTATAACTTAAAGTGACTATAGTGCACTTTATGTTATAATTTTAAGTTGAGTTGCTTTTTAATTTTTCACTTAAAGTGACTATAGAACTATATAGTTACATTTTTTTTTTTTTGATTTTAAAATCAAATACTTATTTAAATATCACTTTAAATTAATGTTTATGTGTTATATTGAATAATATGATACATAAATATTATTTTTAACCCATATTGATGACATTTTTATAAATTTAAGTGAAATACATAACTTAAAAGCCTCAAAGTGGATTTTTTATGTGCAAATGCATGTAAAAATCTCTGAAAAATGGAAACTTCTCATGTTATTGCATATAAAAACTCACTTTGAGGATACTTTTCATGCCAATACATCAAAAGTTTGTGAAAGTGGAATTTTTTGATGCAATGACATGAAAAGTTGAGTTTTTGTGTTTATGCATAAAAAATGTGAGACATGTTTTAAAAATATATAAGTGACTCATAAAGGTCCAATTTTTGAGTCTAACACATTTTAAAATATCCAATGAGCTTCAAAAGGTGAGATTATGTCTAAAAACATATTTTAAAACATGCAATGGACTCTAAAAGGTCCAATTTTGCCTTCCAACATGTTCTAAAATATGTAATGAACATAAAAATGTCCTATTTTGTGAGAAAAATATGTTCTTGCTCCAAAAACCTCGATTTTGATCATAACTAGAGATTTTCTCCATGGATTTGGATGAAATCACTTTCATTCAAAGCATTTTGGAGTGGTGATCATTTTGCTCCCATAAAAAATCAGTTTAATGAGCCAAAAAATGTTTTCAAATCTCTCAAGCTAGGGCACGTTTTTGCAAAAAATTTCGTAAATCTTCAAATTTGGAACACGTTTTTGCTTGGAGACAAGTCGTTTTGGCCTTATTAGTTGTTTACATTGCATTGTGATAGACATTTTCAACTTTAGAAGCTAAATACGATTTCATTTCGAGTCTTTTATGAATCACGTTTTTGCTGGAAATGCCTGAAAAATTGGGATTTTAATCCACTTTTATGTGTTTTAAGGCAACTTTTTTGCATTTTGATCCATGTATATGCATTTGGGGAAGTCATTTTTGCATTCACAAGTCAAAAATGACTAAAAAACATGTATTTTTTGGTCATGTTTTTGCAAAAACGGCCCAGATTTGTAAATAAAAAGGTCATGTTTTTGTTGAAGAAACTCAAAAAATTGCATTTCCAGCCCATACCTTTGATCAAGAGGGATTCTTTTTTGAGTTTTAAATGCATGATATTGTCTTTGGAGACCATTTACTTGGCACTTTCATGTCAAATTCGACCATTGAATGTCCATTACATGCATGTACAGAAAAAGTTAAAAAGTTGTTTGAAAATCCAGATTTAAGGTAGAACTGGTCTTAAGTCTATAACACTTGCTATTTTGGCTCTTTCTCCTTCA
Source organism: Cupressus sempervirens (assembly GCA_028749045.1). NCBI lineage: Eukaryota > Viridiplantae > Streptophyta > Pinopsida > Cupressales > Cupressaceae > Cupressus > Cupressus sempervirens. The sequence goes on from CM053783.1 coordinate 621,262,829, forward strand.
TTTTTGTCATTTAATCTTCAAGTAAGTGGACATTTTCAAGCTTGCTCATCAATTCATGCTTATCTTGCTATTTTCATGCATATTATCGCTTGATGATTGCCATTTGTCCATATAAATGCCATGAAAAGTGCATTTTTCCCCTAAAAATGATGAAAACTCTCATTTTCACACTTTTGAAATTTCTCCAAACTCCAAATTCGAAATTACATGTTGAATTGCATTGTATCTTGAAATATTTGAGTCTTTTGCCAAAGGCTTGCATTTGTTTTTGTGTCTTGCTTGTTTGCATTTCGATTTTTTCTCGATTTGGAAGAAATTGCAAGTTCTTTCCCAAGAACTTGAGCACATTTCACTTCACATTCCACTTCCATTTTCCATGCCACAATACTTCACATCTCATCCGACAAATGCGATTACATATTTTCATCTCATTCATCATTTGCATATGCATGCAATCCTATTTTTCGCTTCCATTTTTGCCTCTTCATATGCATTCATGTCTCCTAAAGAAAATACATGTTTTTCCACTTTCCACATCTTTCCATGCTTTGCACCTCATCTTCCATTTGCACTTACTTGTAAAAGCTTGTCCTCCATCCGTATTTGCATGTCATGTCACTTTCCATTCCTCATTACATGTAATCATTTTTCGTGCAATGATGTCTTGAAGACCCTAAGTCACATTTGAAAATCAACAATCTTCATTTGCACGCATTCCCATGCACCAAGCACTTTACTTTTAAAAAAGAGAGAGTTAAAGGTGTTGATGGAAAGTTGTTCTGAGTGTGCATCCAGACATCATCAAGAAGGTTTTCAAAGTGTTAGAGACTCTAGTTTGTGCTGATCTACAAAGGAGAATTCACGACAACTTGAACGAGAAAAGTTTAATGACATCAAGCTATCAAAGGACATAACACCATGGTTATCAAGGTGAATGCAGTGGTACAAAGTACATGAACTTCCAATCCTGTGATCATTCAAGATTGCATCGTCAAGTACAAGGCCCTTTAGGATTGTTTCCTTCTTTTCCATCTTCTTCTTCTTCTTTCATGTTTGTAGTTGGAGAGGATGCATTGTATGAAGATGTGTAATTACATGTAATGCAAGTTACATGTGCATGTAAAAGATGTAATGCAAGTTGCACGTGTAGTTGCATGTAACCTTTTAGTTTCTATAATTAGACTTGGTCACAGTTGGTTGAGTTGCTCTCACTTTTTCCTCCACCTTTTTTTCAACTTGTTTGCCTATATAAAGGAGTGCCCCCCTCATTGTAAAATCATCATTATCTTTTATGCAAGAGAGCTATGGAGAAATTGTGCTAGTAGAACTTTGTTTGTGTAAGCACTATTTTGAGAGAAAGTGAATACAAAGGAGCATTTGAGACTTAACTTTGATTAAGTGAGGTTGTTATTTGTGTGAATTGTAAGCTTTGTCTATAATTTATCCAAGTTATCTTTGATTCATATCATCTTGTGTTATTGGTAATTGTTCTAGTGAATTGAATTGAAAAGAGTTAAGAAACAATTGAAGCTCGAGCTTTGACCATGAACAATTGTGATAATCCATAGCTAGAAGCTTTGTTTGTAGCTTGTATTTATGTCTTAATTTGTAAAATAGTTAGATTGTTCTTACTTTTAGAAGTCTTTGTGCCCTAATTGTAAAACTTTTACCATATAGAAGTACGATCGAACTTAGAGCCAAATTGGTACATTTTTAGCCAGCCTTTGAGTTAGTGAAGATTTATCGGTATCACTATTTCTAGCTTTTGATAGAAGTGTAGTTAGAGATTCACCTTGCCCATTATTCATTCTACGAGTAATTGGATCCTTTCTTGAAAGTCAAGAAGAAAGGATATTAGTAACACTTTGTTTATAAATCTCTCAACTTCTTGCTTACCTTGAGATGATCCAAGGAACGGTGAGAAGGGGGAGCCTTCCCTTTAAGGTAGGAGAGACTCTGTCTCACATGCTATGGCTGGTCATCCTATCTTGCGATTAGATTTTTACCCAAAACTGTCAATTGCAAAATATCCACCCAACAATGATAATAATAGAGCATGAATTTAAAATGATATTTAAACAAATAATATAATATAATTCACTATTTATATCATATTATAATACTTATCAATAATATTACAATTAATGGATGATACATAATAATAATATTAATGGATAATATTCTATTAATAATATATTATATATAAGGATAAATTACTTATTTATTACTAATAAATGTTAATTATATTTTTAGGAAAGTCAAGGTCTCTCCTCATAATATATATAGGGGTAGAGATTCTATCTCTTTATTACAACACAAATGAATGATGTTTCCTATAAAATATAAGGGAGGAACAACTGTTAAACCCCTGAATCTTATATTATAAGAAGATAGTCCAAAAATTGGATATTACAAGTGGTATTAGAGCACTGATTCTACTAGCCTCTCATATCACTATTAAAACTACAAGAATTTTTCAGTATATGTAGAAAAGATTAGCTTAGAATTGATGTTATTTGAAGCTTCAACAAGACCGATGAAAATCTCAAGCTATGTTATGACTCAAGGATGGATTTGTTGACTACACTTTTGAATAAGCTTTTTGATGTAAATGGATTTGGGTGTAAAGAAAGGCCTATACGTACCTATGGGTATGCAACCTAGAGTTTATTGTTCGGTCACAATAATTTGGATTGGGTTGAAGCTCTAAGAAAGTTCAGTAATATATTTCTCTCGCGTCCTTGCATATGATCTAGTTGGAGATTCATATAAAAGCCATTCCATTCAACAACGGTAATTTCTATTTCATAAACACAATGGATGACCATTATATTTGACAAAATCACTAACTACATGGTATAAAATTAAAAGCACGATAACTCTACTTGACAGGAATGGCATTTGTAACCCCATCTCTCAAACAACCATTGCAATATCGTAAAGGAAGGAGATTCTTTTGGAGGATTAACGAAGAAATGACTGCGTCCATGACAACATATATGAAAGGAGTTTGAGGCACATTCAAGGGAGCAATAATAGTTACATTGCCTTTCTTAGGGCATTCCATAAAATAAACCCCATTAACAAATTAAGACTACCAAGACAACAATTAAACTAAAAGGAATAGAGTAATTAGGGGACTATATCATTTTGTAGGCATATATTAGTGAATAAGAAAATAAAGGATTCTGGGGTTTTTACATGATTGGGATTTTCGTAAGATTACATGGGAGAAATATGAACATACCACTTATATTTGCAACAATGTCTTCCATTGATACCAACGCAACTTCTTTTGAAAAGGTTAAAAATAAAATGCAAATAATAATGCCTATTGGAATGTTATAATTTATTGAATTTCTAAGAAAATATCTACATGAATGGAAATTGAATGGTCCAAAAATATCTTACTTTTGAAAATAAATAAATAAGACTTGGCAATTTTGGTTGGGTACTCGGTGGAGTTGCACAAAGTTTTGTAAATTTATTCAAACATTCCATTAAACACATAGAAGAGAGAAAGAAGAAATTAGGGATAGCGGTAGAGAAAACAATAGATAATCAACTGAAAATATAGAGCCGAGCATCATCAAACAAGCATAGCGAAATGAGACAAATGGACAAAGAAATTACATGCATATAATTGTTCAAGACAAATAAAATAAATGTTCAAAGCTATTATGAAACATTAATTGAAGATGAAAATACACCAATAAAGCATAGCATGTGTATATATTAAAAATACACATCCCATCAATTGGCATATTGATATTAAAGAAGAGTATGATATGTACCTAGAAAATAAAAAAAGGGAGAAGAAATGAGTATTAGAAAAGAGAATCCTTCGAGAGATTGAAAAGTCCAAGGATTTTACACGAGCAAAGAACAAAAGAGCTCTTTTGATATGACTAAAACATGCTACAGAGGAAATACTATCACCATATACCTAGATGTGATATTGTGAACTTCATCAAGTTACTGGTAGAAAAGGTAGAAGTTGTTGACATAGCCCACTCATTAGGAGAGATAAATATATATACATATATACTGAGAGAATATTTGAACATGCAAATAAGAGATTCATTAGCATGTCATCCATAATCGAAAAAAGGAATGATTTGGAGAGGAGAATTCCTACCCAGGGGAGAATAAGGAGTCCCAGATAACCTACATACAATCAACAAATAAGTTATTTAAAACATTAGATTTCTTGCATAGTTAAGGTTAGAAAGTTTACAAGGGAAAGATAATTGAAGAAAGAAAAACAAATTAGATAAATACCAAAATAACATTATGAACATTACATTCAGCCGTTAAAAGGAATATACTTTTCATAAATTATATGCTTTGAAGCATATAACAATAATTTAATGCTAAAGACTATGACATTAGTAAATATTCAAGAACCACTTAATAAGACATTTTGCGATGAACGAGAAAAATGGTGGTTCAAGCACTTCATCGAGAGTTGTTCGTTGAGGTGCTACCTTTGGGGATATAATGATTAGAATCATGTTGATGATTTGAGTAGCGAATAGGAGCCTAAATGAAGTTTTTAGAATAAACCAAGAGTGGTTTTTTCAAGTGGGACCTACTCATTATAAAGGATTGAATTTATCTATTATTGGACTTATAATCATAAGGATATAAATCAAAGGAGCAACCAAACGAAAGCCTCTAATACCCCTTAAATAGAGATGAGAATATATTAGAATCACAACATTATTTTGAGGACATTACTGAGAAGAAAGAATTAAATATTAATATGGATCAACATTATCTTCTTATGCATACAAAATAGACTATATGTCAAGAATTGAAGAAAGTTATAATCAAATCAAATCTGTAAAGGATCAAGAAAAGGTACGTAAAGGATCAAGAAAAAATAACGTAAAGGATCAAGAAAAGGTACGTGCCAAAATCATATGAAATGATAAATGATATTTGTTTGATTATGTGAACAATTACTATATGTATTTATATTTTTACTATATGAGATTATTTCTTTACAAGATAATGTAAGGACCGATGAAATGGGTTGTGCTACATAATACAAGGGCACTAGGTAAGGCCTGCAGTGGAATGGGCATGAGCTACATCATACAAGGGTACTAAGTAAGGCCTGTGGTGGGATGGGCTTAAGTTACATCATACAAAGGCACTATCTTGGGAGTAATGATCAAAGTATGGTAATTAAAATAAGGGGGAATGGTGAAGCCGACTAGGTACAAAACTCCATATGATATGGGGCCAAGACAGGTAGACGATCTGCCCTTCGGCCTAGGGTTGGGTAATAGGGCACCCTATTGTAGTTATTCCTCTAAACCTATAAGGATATAATATAATTATCTAACTAGACCATCTTGATGGATGCTTAACACCTGCCATCAAGGCCAAGGAGGTCAGAGTCCTGCCTTGGGCTTAGATCAAGATAAAGTTAAAATATGGAAGAAAACAAGCATCCTACTAAATAGGGCACCTCGTGTGGATGCCTACCACCTGCCACCAAGGCCAAGGGGGTCAAAATCTCGCTCTTAGGCTTAATATGAAATTAGTTTGAACACTAATTTATCGTGACATGCCTTTACTCGAAATTTAAATATGTATTTGTACTAATGATGTTGTGGTTGTAGGGATCACATTCAAGTACAATAAGGAAGAAAATTTTGTAAACCCTTTCTCTAACCCCTAAAAATTGTAAATTACAAGATTTAATCAAGCAATTGCATGATGTGTGTATTATGTGTTTACATCATGTATGCTTCGTTTGTCTACATTATGTATTCGTGCATTTATGTGTCTACATCGTGTTTGGTTCATGTCTATATGCATCAATGTGTATACTTTATGAATGCTTTGTGAATCTTACATCATTTTTTTATATGGAACTGTCTTTGTTTGAGGACAAGCAAAATTTGAAAGGGAAGGACTGTGATGTCCCTATTTTGAAATAATAAATAATAATAAATTAATAAATAATTTATAATATAATTTATTATTAAATTAATTATATTAATAATATAGCATATTAAAATAATTTAATATTATATATTAATGAACTAATATAATACAAATAAAATATATAATATTATATCATAATATAAAAGATTGTAATACTTTATTTAATATCATTTCATAATGATGATAATAATAGAGCACAAATTTAAAATGATATTTAAATAAATAATTTAATTCATTATTTATATCATATAATAATACTTATCAATAATATTATAATTAATGGATGATATGTAATAATAATATTAATGGATAATATAATATTAATAATGTATTATATATATAAGAATATATTAGTTATTTATAAATGATAAATGTTAAATATATTTTTAGGAAAGTTGTCTCTCCTCATAATATATATAGGGGTCGAGATTCTATCTCTTTATTACAACACAAATGAATGATATATCCTATAAAATATAAGGGAAGAACAACTACTAAATGCCTGAATGTTAAATTATAACAAAATAGTCCCAAAATATTGACAGTCCAAAAAATGGAAAATTACATATATTCTTGAATTGATTTTCCTTTTGTTCTACTCTCCTACGAGTAGTAATATCTATGGTGACCTCATTGTTGTGGCTGCATATGAAAGTTCAACCCTCTTGGATGGCATGATCAAAAAATCTAATGCCACTATAATATCCCTTGCAAATTCTAAATTTGAATTTTTGATTTCTTGACTTGACAATTTCATCAAACACTTTGCATGTAAGGAATATAATGCTGATCTAAATTCCATTTTTTCTAAACACCAAAATTTAATAGATATGCTTGCAAAAACTCCAAAGTTTCTAACAATGAAGATGCAAATATTTTTGTATTTTCTTCAAATATAAGCATTGGTTACAAATAATAAAATATGCATCTACAACAATATGACATTAGGACCAACACCTGCCATGTAAATTTCAATAATATTCTAATCCCTTCAAAATGATAGCTGACTGGTATTAAATTCTGATATAAATCATATTACAATGCTTCCACAATTGATTACTAAATCCCTTCAAATGCCCTTAAAAGATTTAGACCTACCCTCGAAACAATGCAAAATATAAATAGATGAGAACCTAGAAATTGCCCAAAATATCTTGATGTTACTATAGCAGTGGTTTTGTAGCAACAACAAACTGCAGAAACCCTTGGCTTCACAAGTTATCAAGCAAAGTAGATGATGACACATTCAATATCCAACAATGAGGCTTCCCTCCCTATTTATTCTTTTCCTCAAGAAGTTGGCCTCCTTCCCGAAGAAATAAAAATAATATTTAATTTCACTTTCTGAAAGATTCCCCCTATTTTCAAATTATATGCCATTGGACATTAAGTAATGTTAAAATATAATTACTATTAAGTACAAATAATATCATAGGTTATAGGAAGTTTATGACTATAGGAAGTTGATTGTTGCAAGAATCCTGTTCCCGCATGAAGTTTGTGGCTATAGGAAAACTATGGCAAGAATAAGAAACTGCCCACACAACCCTCTCCTAAACACCTTGGCCTATGGGGGGTCCAATTATAGGCCAAACTCCATTAAATCTGAGCAGTAGTGAGAAGGGGATATTTCAAATAATCATTATTTTTTATACTACAACATCCTTTTTGTTTCATTCTTGAGCCTTGCTCTTAATAGATATCAGTGCAATGATATGTGTCTCTATATTAGAAATTGAGACTTGTCAAACTTTCGTGTTGTTTTATTGTCCAATGTTGAATGCTGATATTAATTTTTCTCTTATGATTGAATGATGAATATTCCCTTTAATACTTTCTTATTTGATGATTCACGATTTATCTTTTACTCCATAGGATGACAGGCTCTCCTAAACACCTTGGCCTACGAGGGGTCCAATTATAGGCCAAAGTCCATTAAATCTAAACACTAGCGAGAAGGGGACATTTCAAATAATCATTATTTTTTATACTACAACATTCCTTTAGTTTCATTACTTAGCCTTGCTCTTAATAGATATCATTGCAATGATATGTGTCTCTATATTAGAAATTGAGACTTGTCAAACTTTCATATTGTTTTATTGTCCAATGTTGAATGATGATATTGCTTTTTCTCTTGTGATTGAATGATGAATATTCTCTTTAATACTTTCTCATTTGATGATTCATGGTTTATCTTTTACTTTGTAGGATGATAGGATCATGCTCTTATACCACTACAATGTCCCCTTTTAGGATCACTATTTACTTCGCCTTTGCTCTCAAAAATTGATTGATAATATTTTATTGTTGCTCCTTTTTTTCTTAGAATGAAATCTCCTTTACACTTTATTGAAAAGGTCACCACTTCTCATTAGGATTGAGTCACCACTTTTCATTATTGTCTTTGAGAGTAATATATTATTCCTTGAATTTCTCTCCTTCATTTTGCAAATGAAACATTCTTCCTTTATATCTTCCAAGGTGGAGAAGAGTTTTACCTCTTCATCATGTCTGCCCTTTGCGATGGTCACAACCTTTTTACAATTACTATTCCTTTAAAGAATAAAAAAACTTCATTACTATTGCCCTTTGGAAGAGTCACAACCTTTTATGATTACCACCCTTTAAAAGAGTTGCAACCCTTCATCGTTGTTGCCCTTTGAAGGACTCATAATTTTCATGTTCAATCCCCTTAATTATTTTTCTTCCTTTTCCTACCCCCTTCCAAATAAAGTTCTCTTCTCCCTTTTTATGTCTTATATGCCTCTTGACCATTCATTAACTTAACTAAGTATAATTATGTTATTTTCCAATTTTATTATTTTATATACATCTTATTTTTATTTTTATTCTTTTTATATTTAGTTAATTTTATTAGTATTAGTTATTAATTATTATTGATTAATTAACTTATTTTATTTTACTTTTATATTATTAATATTATTGGTTCAGCCATATTATAATTTTATAAATTTATATTATATTATTCATTTAATTATCTTTATAATTAATATTGTTAATCTATTAAGTTCTTTATTATTATTTATTTAATGAATTATATTGCTTAATTAATTAATTATTATTAAATCATATTCGAGAAAGGGAACATTACACAAGATCAAAAGCTCAAAGATACCAAATTTCCACAATCTATATTAATATAGTCAATTTGCTTCTGAAATCAAATTGAATGTATTTTTTCTCATAAACATTTCTGATAATGATGAGCAAAGAGTTCAAGGAGCATAAAAATCCAAAGCATTCTTTTATAATTTCGGCCACAATCTTGTAACCTACATGTACCCCCTCCATGTCTTGTCTTCAAGCAATAAAATTAAGTTGAACATGATCGCAAGAATGCTTTTCACAATTTCAAATGGAATCCTTTGAGTTACATGTTGAAACACATACCAAAAAACCAGTTACCTAAAATCATTTGATTAAATGTCATAATCATCTCAACAAGAATATAGCTAATGACATTTACTATTAATCTATTTCCCATTTTTTGTCATTATTATAAAATCCACCCATGCTAGTGACAAGTATACCAAGAAGGGAAGAACATTTTTTTACATAAATATTTGCTAGAGTATTTCTTATTGGGTAAGTTGTTAGAAACACCAACTATAATTTCTAAAAGGCTACAAGTGTAAGGAAACTAAACCTCACGCATACACGATGGGCACTCCCCATCATATAGCATTTTTATTTTCCATGTATCTATAGGCTTTTTGCTTCCTTGATTTGCTTGGATATTTGCATCACTTTTTTTTCCAAACTAGCTGCAACACAGATTCTGTGTATAGCACGAGAATAATATGCTGCAAAATAAAAACAATATACATATTTGTAATGTTATAGTCTTTCTGGACTTAACATGAACAAGAGTTCTAGGAGAGCTTATGTCCCTGCTTTATGTTATCTGTAAGAGATTTTTTAAGATAAATTATTAATCTTGAATTGAAAATAAGATAAAGAGAAAATAAGATAGAGATATATACATAGATTGAAGAAAGAATATGCTTAGAGAAAAAGCTAGAGACATTAATACACATAGAGGAGAGAAGAGGATGTAGAGAACTAAAAATATTAAATTAAAAATTGTAAGTTTACAATGAAATAATAAAAATATTTATCAATATATTATTATTATTATAAATTTTAATGCTTACAAAAATCTTTGCACAATCCTTTCTGTCTTAATAATTTTTTACCCCTCTTTTTCCCAAAAAAATCTTTGCACAATTTTTATATTTGTAAATTTATTAAAAAATTATATAATTAAAATTATAACTTATGATCAATTTTTTTATAATAAAATAAAACTATAATCTTCACTTAAGCTCTACATTTAAATATATTATTTTAAAAATATTTATATATCTTAACTATTTTCATAAATGTATTGTAAACATAAATATTTAATATAATATAAACACAAATATTTAATATGCTGTAAATAAACTTATTATTTACTATTTTATTTAATTAAAATAATTATAAAAATTAAAAAATAAGTTTAGCTTATTTTATTATTCAAATTTTAAGTTTGTATGATATAACTCTCGTTCCTATGAGGAATTACATGTTGAGGACATTACATGGAAATCTAGGTAGCCTTTGCTAGGATAAAGTAGGAGATAATCATTAATTTGTTGTCAGAGACAAGTGTTAGCACATTTAATGTTTTTCAGATTTTTTAATTTATGAAGATAGGTTTAAACCTCAGTAAATTCTCTATAAACCAATAAGATATTTAGAAATAGTTCAATAAAATTGATTTATAAAATATTAGTGTTTCAAACCTTAGGTTATTGCCCTTTGTTTTTTAAAAACAATTAATGGGAGGGCAAATGAAAACATAAGTTCCCTCCCTTCAGGGACTAATAAACTTCTCGAAGAAACAACTTTATTTGATACATGGATTGTCGCTCACCTAAATATCTAGAAACTTTTAAGGAAATATGAAAAACAAAATAACCCAAGCAGTTTCAAAGAAATACTTTTGTCCAATTCTAAATAAACTTAACATCTATATAAGACAAGCAAAATTTTTATTACAAACACTAGGCTTAAATCATAAAGCATTTTATTAATGTGGAAAACAAATAGTTTATTAGAATAAAAAAAGTCAATTAGCAAAGTCCAAGGGCATTTGCATATGCATAGTAGAAAAAACATATTAATTTGGTGCACCTTCAAAAATAATCATTTTTTTGTATTTAATTATGTTCCTTCTTCCCCCTTCCTTCACCTAACCTTTTATGCCAGGATTTTGAACATCAACATTTCTGAGAAAATGGAGTTGCAGAGATTCCAGGTAAGAAGATGTGGAAGTTTCAAGAGAAGTTCCCATCCTATTGACCACAATAAAGTTAGATCAAATTATTAAATGATAATAATAAAGAATGATTAATGACAAATGAAACCTTAAGTAAACAAACATAAATTAATGAAGAGCCTTAGAAACCTTGACAATTACTGTATAATATCAGATCTAGTTTATAGCAGTATTAATGTTGACAACAACTAATAATCAACAACTCAACATTTATGACAGTATTTGATAGATTTGAAACATTGTGATGTTGCTATCAGGATTTAACCGTGTGATTTTGAGTCAAACTCATTGACCCATGTTTCATGAGTAGTAATTCAACATGAATCCATCTCTCATGAGAATAACAGATTTGAAACAAATATAAATTGACAGGAATCCACTTGCATATATTCATGTATTTACTTACAAGTTGACATATGACCTACATAAAACCCTTATGATATGTCTAAAATGCCAATTGTAAAGCTTGCTTTGATTTGCACATGGCTGTGAAAGGCTGAAGGATAGTTCATATTGGTGGTAGAAAACGGTGTAGCCTGATATAAAGCTGGAAACATGTAAAAATTATGGTGGAGATCTACCAAGAGGTACAATACAATCTGAAACAATGTAAACATTCATAGCACAATTCTACAATGAAGTATGGCTACCTTGAAACCTCTAAAGCAATGCCAATTTGCTGGCATAGACCAGTTTGGTTGCCAAAAAATACCAAGATTCGCAACAAGCTTTAATGTGATCCTTGAGTAGAATAACCACAAATGGATATTAAGGTTTTCATCTGCAAATTCAAACAATCCAAAAAGGTTTCCGTCCTTAATATTCACCAACCAAAGGGTTTTTGTCCTTGAGTGTTCAAATTTAAAAATTGAATTAAATTATGATAAGAATGGATGTCTTGATTCAATGTTAGTCTCTTCTTCAGAGGTGCCTCCTTTTGTGCTTTTATTATTTTTCACTATTCCCTCTATGTGATTTAAAGTTTACTTATAATAAAATAATGCATCTGTCTTAATAATATTTCATTTAGAATACCGTCAATAAGAACATTTAAATTGCACTTTCTGAAATGATGTTTGGGCACAAATTACAGTGCTACTATGAAATTGTTTCACCTATTTTGTCAGTTAGCCAACAGGAAATAAAAATAGGTTGTTTGTCTTAAATGGAAGCCTTCATTCTTGAGAAAAGTACATGACATGGTTGCAAGATGTTTTAATTCAAAATGTACAAAATCCTTTGCTTGATGTTGAAAAAAAATCTTTGACTTGTGCCTAGGCAAAACCGAAAAATTGTGTATTAAGATTTGGTTGAGCATGAATGTGAACCCTAAAACCATTGCAAAGATTGTAGAATACAAGTATGTATTGTCCATTTAGGTTACCTTTTAACTTACAATGAACTCCCTCTTCTAATTCAAAGAGCTATTTTCCCAAAAATCCAGTCCATTATGTGTCACAAGCGCAACTATAACACTAGTACTAGGGTTTCCTTACTATGATACCAAAAGTTGGATCAATGAATGCACCAAATTTGAAAGAACTACATGTCACATACTTCACCGAGCATCTGCTTGCATTTATTATTAATGGGGAAGGTACATCCACAGTTGCAAAAATTCTAGTGTAAATTCTCTTTTGAACATTACTTATGTGATTTATGACATCATTAACATAAGCAACGCATGCCTACTTATAAAGTTAGTCCAACATTATATTATATTTAATACATGTACAAAGTATCCAATATTGAGTACTTGAGGAAGACCAAAAGACAATCAAACACTTTGTTTTTGACTACCCCCTTAAAATTATATAGCCAAAATAAATTATTGAATGCAAGATTCTCACTTCAAATGCCAATGTTCTTGAATCCTAGACTGAGTGAGAGCTCACTTGACAAAAATTGAATCTCTTGGTGATTGGCATGCACAATTACCTCCTTAGCAATATGATAATGGAAGCCACTGCTTTACTACACGTGCCAAGGCATAACTCTTTTGCATAGATGCTATAGTCGGACTTCACTTGTGACATTGCTTAGGACTAATCATCCCATAAATGTCCCTCCTACTTTAATATCATGTCTATGGCACCAATAAATGAGAAGAGAACAACCTCTTTTAAATGTAAAAATATTTGAGCACCCCATGGATTCACATTAATATCCTTATTGAAGTGAGTTAGTGATGATGGGTGGGTAATGTATGCATAACTACAAATGAAATTCCTATAGAAGCCCGTAATCTTTAGAAAACCCTCCAGCTCTAAAATGTTATCTAGAGTTGATCATTTCCAAAGGACCTTTATTTTTAGAGGTTGAAATCATACACAATCACATAAGAACTTTTGGTTAAATCAAGATTCAAAAGAACTCTATACTTATCAAGAGGAACCTCAAGCAATTGGCAAAAGGTTGGCTTCAAAAGGACTTCAAATCAGCTTGGTGCTAATGCTAGTCACTGTTGAGTTGTCGTTTTGCATAATGCTTGATGACAAGAATCCTTTCAAACTCTTCTCATGAAAAGTTGATTTGGGATCAACTCCAAGGTTCAGGGCGATCTTGCGACCTACTGGAATTTGCTCGGTTGAAGATAAATGTGTTTGTTCACAAAGAGGGCTTTGCTAGTTCGAACCAATTTCGGATAAGATGATCAATCTTCTTGCTGTACCAAAATTAACCACAAAAAAAGATATGTTTTTATATATTTTTTGTTTTTAAATGAATGCAATCTAACGATGCAACTATATGAATTCCTAATTTAACCAAGGGTTAGCAAAGCAAATAAAAAAGATAAGGTAATGAGAGATTAAAGCAAATGACTTTGAAAGGAAAATTCCTAATGGACATAAACCACAGTAACAACACATCTGCAAGTTAAATCATTGAAAAGATTGGGTACGGAACCAATATAATTAGGAGCAACCCTTCCTCAAATCAACTGATGCAATTGTTGATGGAAACTTAGTAAAACCAAAAGATGTTTCACTTCTCATCGAATGACAAGGCCGCAGAAAGTGCACTCATGAGAGACAAGAAGCTACATAGGAACAATAGGGTGATCTCTTCTCCAACTTGGTACGTCAGTGGAATTCGTCAACACACAGCAAACACCAGAACTAAAATATTGCACAGTCAAATCAATAGAAAAAGACTATTGGCTCCATTATTATCATGAACAAGAATCCACAAAAATAACAAACTCTGGCAAGAATAACTACACTCAGAATGAGAGCACCAAAAACATATATTATTGCATCAAAATAACGGCCTAGAATACATGTTAAATTCTTGAATTTATAAGAAATTATCTCCTCAATTTGTGTTGAAAGTGAGAGATTCCTTTATGCAAATATATTCTTAAAACTAATAAAACAAATCTAAATATATATAGACTAACTGTCTAGGTGGTGCTAAGTAAGACTCCACCCTTGTCTATATCATTTAATGGGTGCATAAGCCTTTACATGTCTTAAAACAAAGAAAGCATGAGAAAATAAGAAGAAGAAAGTTGTTAGATGATGTAGGAGTCTCTAGAGATGCCAGAAATAGAAGCTCAACCTTCTCTAGATGTTTGTAGGAGTTGATCTACCATCAGAATGCATTTTCGGTGCATGGAAAGCTCTAAATTTGAAACTAGCAGTTAACTATTGCTGCACCTTGGGCTTCTTCAAAAGCTTCCAGTGCACCTTGGAAGTGGTACACCTACGCACCTTGCGCACCATTGAAGAAGCGCACCTTGCACACCTTTGGAGAAATTTGTACAAGCTGCTCATTTCACCAAAAAATCAAAGTTCTCAATTTTTAAAACGATTTCTGGGTTTTTCTCAGACGAGGTCTGGGAGCACTCTAGTGTACTTATTTTGCCCCTTTTTTTTGATGATTTATATCCTCTTTATAGCCAAACATTTTCATAGATTTGAACTCCTGCTTCTTTTATCTGAAATCCTAAGGCACCTATGTTGAATCTTGTCATTAATAGTTGCATAAGATGAGAAACTTGTTCTAGTTCATGTGTCCAACCTCTTTATCTTTGATCTTCAGTGTATCTTTGAATCAAAACTTGCACATGACTCCTTTGAAGGTGAAGGTTACCAGCTTAGGTGAGATCTCTATTGCTGTTGATAATGAAGATGCTATGATAATCTGTGCACATGCGCGTTATGCACCACAACTTTGTGTTTATGCATACTTGCGCACCTTTGTGTTATGCACATCTTCGTGCAATGTGATGTTTGTTCTTTGATTTTTTCTTCTCTGATTGCTCGACCCTTCCCGGTCAAAGACCAAGTGATCTAGATTATCTAGAATGATAAAATGTTTGAAACTTTTTCATATTTTTTAACAAGATTTTCTAGGCATTTTTAACTGGATTTTTCAGAGGTCTTCTACTCAAAATTTCAAGTAAAAACTTTCATTGGTCCCTAAAACTAGATAGCCGAAGGCTCACTATTTTAGGGACTGAAATTAGATTTTTAGTTCTTCTTTCCAATGGTGTAAACAATTTTGAATTCTAAGCTCTAGATCAAAAGTTATGACCCCAACAAGTTAAGGATGTCTTTTTATCTATGCAAAGAAGCAAACATTAGTCTGGAGAGTTGAAAACCAAACGCAAAAAAAACCTTAACTGACAAAAAACCTAGCCCAAATTCTTCAAAACAATGAAAAAACAAGTTAATCCCCCTTTTACCCCTGATATGCAAAATAGGGCACCTAGCACACCTTCACAAGTGCGCTGAAATGGTTCCTCTATAACCATTTTGGCACAGTTGCACACATGCACACCTTGGTGATGTGTGCATATACAAAGCAAGTGCAGGGGGGTTGGGGGGGGGGGACTTATTCCTTCAATGTTTGAAGTGCACAAAAGGGTGCACACATGCACACCTTATCCTATGCCTTAAGGTTTTGGGGAGGTGCACATATATGCACCTTTCTTTAGATGTCTAGTTTTGGAACCAGTGTGCACCTGCACACTCCAAAGGTAGATAAGTGTGCATTCACACATTCAATACACCCACGCATAGGTGCACATGTGCGCTAGTGTTTAAGTGCACATTTATGCACTAAAACACTTAAAATCTTCCAATTTTTCTCAGTTCTAACACCCCGTACTTGATCCAAAATCAAGAAGTGTTCCAAAATGACCCAGCCCCCAAACTACGGGTTTGGGAGATTGAAAAATTACTAGGGGGTCCCCATTTCTAGGAGAAATGGGGCGTGCATTGTGAAACCAAAACAGTAAGGAAGATCTAAAACTCTCAACATGACCAAAAAATCATCAACTGAACTATTGGAGACCAAGATATAATCTAGATTGATGATAACAAGTTTGTCAATATGGGGTTGGAAAACATCATTAATGATGCACATGAACATGGAAAGTTTATTGGTGAGGCCAAAAGCATGACCAACCACTCAAAGAGTCCAAACATGGCCTCAAAAGACATCGTCAAAAACCTACAAGAATTCATGCAATTTTGATGATATCTAGAAGCCAAATCAAGTTAGTTTAAGTGTTTGGCACCTTGTAACTAGTTAAGAAGATCATTTATCTTAGAAAGTGGGTACCGATTCTTCAGTTGTTGGGTGTAACTCTCTTATAGATTGGGCTCCACCATGCATAAGTTCCAAGGCATTCACAATTATTGTGTCTCTTTTGGGGTTGCGGTGTTCTTTTAAGGTCTAATGACTAATGTGGAGGATCTCACAACCTCTACTGTATTCCCACAAATTGTTGGCACTTCACACATCCTCTAAACAACTACCATATACTCCCACATTACCCTTAACATGTTGTGACTCCATTCAAAAAATTGTTGAACCTTTGAAGATGTAGCAACTAGGGCTACACAAGGGTTCTGTGAGCTATCCTTGGATTCAACAAATGCCTTTTGTTACCCCACAATTTTCTCAAGGGTGGTGACTAAATAAAAATTGATTTAAATTACTTCCTATTTATGAATAGACCAATTTATAATGGGTTGCTGCACAAATATTCATTCAAAAAATCTAAGACTTGTCCAATAAAAAGTTCAAATTGCAAAGTTAACATAATAGAAACTCTAATCACTGACTTACATAGTTTGTGGCAACTTCAAGCTATTATTTATTTAAATCACAATTACATGGTTTGTAGCAACTTCCAACTATTATTTATTTACTTCCTAGTTAAACAATCAAAATAGAAGTTAAGCAAATGAAAAATTTAGGAAATTGCAGTTGATGAAAACACATACCGGTGGTATCTTGATTTCATGAATGGTCTCCCGAGACTCCTTAGGATCTGAGATTTGGCTGATAAGTGATAGGAATTCATTGCATCTAGGAAAAATACCTTCCAACTATATGGTTTCCCTAGTTTGAGGCATGGATCTACAAATTCATTGTTCCCATGATGCTTGTCAATGGGGTCTGATCAATGTGGATGATTTGCAGTGATAAGGGTATGTTGGTCATTGTATTTCTCTTCTTAGAATTACATACCTAAGCTTAACTACCCTTATAGTATCAGAATATTTTTAATATTTTTAGTATCTCTCTATATTTAGCTTGTTCTTCTAGAACCATAGTTAATGGTCATTTAGGCTTTCTTTTTAAGTTTTCATATTTAGTTCTTTATTTAGATGTTGCATTTATTTAGATAACTTTGCTTTTTGTTTTCGCTATTATTAGTTTTTGTAAACTCTAATTAAGAGTTCATTGCTAATACAATTATAATTCAATTTTTCCATTAATTCTATTTTTAACAATTTCATGGTATTAGAGTGAGAGCCGGTTTGGCTATAACTCCCTTATGGGAGTGGCTTTTTAATAATTTTGTCCTAAAAAATGATCTTTTGGGTTTCAATGATTTTTCCCCACAAATTATCTGCCAAGTTTTTAAAAGAAAAAAATCTCAAAATTATCTATTGGGTTTTAATAATTTTTTCCTCAGAAATTATCTGTTGGGTTTTAGTAATTTTGTTCTAAAATATTATCTGTTTCATATTCTCTGATTCTTGTCTTTGATTTTGTGTTTGGTTATGATCTATTTTTCTCCTCAAAAATTGTTTTTGATTTTGATCAATTTTTCACCTCAAAATTTGTGTTGGTTTTTGGTCAATTTTTTTCCTACATTGTTTCTAGTTTCTGTAATTAACAAAGTTTGCATGGGATTTTATCACAGGTGTTCTTGGTTTAGGATTTATACCCTTTTTTTTTCTAAAAATATATGCTTTTTAAACTTCAAGTCATAGTATCTTCTAGTCTATTTTGGGGCAACCTGCTCATCTACAAAGGTTTGAGTGTTTGCCATTTTTTCCTGAAAATCATGACAGTTGTTATCATTGTGTATATGTTTTTAGGGAAGGATAGCTTAGATATCGATCAAGTTGGACTTTTTTGTGATGCCTTATGGTCACTAGTTTTGCAGATTCTTGGGGGTTTGTGGAAAGTTCAGTTTCAGGCTCTAATCTCTTATTGCACACCATTCCAAAGAAGGGAACCACCTTCTCTATTTTCTTCTAGGCTAATCTTGTTTATTAACATTTTTCAAATCCATGGAGGGTCTTTACAAAAACAAAATGTTTTGAGGTATTTGTAACTACAAGACATGTATTGTCTTTTGCGGTGTAGTTGACAGAACAATCATTAAGGAAGGGTATTTGAATATTTTTAATATTTTTAGTATCTCTCTATATTTAACTCATTTTTCTAGAACCATAGTTAATGGTCATTTATGTAATATCCCGCTAGAAATTTTTTCCAACTTTTTCATGAATAAATTCTAGAAAGCAACAAATATCTTTTTGCAAATAAAACCAACTATATAAAGCAGAAAATTGCTCATATAAAGATGCTCAAAAAATGTTATTGCATTATAAACTAGCAATAAAATAACATTTCAACATCAAAACCAATCTCAAATACAATATTACAGTGAGATTGAAAATACTACGAATGAACCTATAACTCCATTGATTCACCTCCAACGCTAAACCAAGTTTTCGTCTGATCCGTCGAGTAGAGCCTAAAGGTTTTAGCCCTCAAGTTTTGAATATGAAGCTGAACACTTCACAAATTTCTCCAAGAGAAACTCAATACCTAAAATCTAAGTTGTTGGTTCAGATTCTGGTTCATATATGTGGGTTCAACATTCGGGTTCAACTTTCACTCAAAAAAATTGGGTTGGGTTCGAGTTTAGATTGGATTTGTCCGTACAAGATATATATATGTTTTGAGTTTGTTTTAGGATTTTATAATTTAGAGTAATATTTCTAGACATAGTAAGACATGGTTTAGGGACTGTGGTCTATTACTCTAGAGTCTAAAACTTTATGCCTTTTAATAATTTAGAGTAATTTAGGAACTATGATGAATATGAAAAACTACAACCTATACACAATTTAGGGATAGTAAGACAATAATAATCACAAAAATATTACTTTATGCATCTGAACCATATTAATTTAGTAAAACTTTATGCCTTGTAATAATATAAAATTTTAGAGTAATTTAGAACAGAACTTTGAATGATTCTTCAGTGAAGGTAATGATCAGTCCCTAAATTAATCTAGTACAAAACTTTGAACAAAACAGAACTCCCTAAATTAATCTAGACAATAACGTGGAGGTATGATTTAGTCCAAAATGACAAGGAAGAAAACCTAGTTCAAAGCGTCTGGGGTAAAATTGTCTAAACCCGACTACAAAGTAATGAAGTTGAGGAAAAAATAGAAAATAAAATAGGAGCAAAATTCAATTATAACTTTGCAAGGAATGAAACTGAGAAAAAATGGAAAACAAAACCCTAAGAAAAGCATTTGTCATATGGGAGGAAGACTTTTTTGTTGCAAGAGGAAGATAACTGAAGTCCACGTAAATAATTTTTAGGTTTTACCACTTTAATCACTACAAAAGGTTAAAAATAACTTTAGAAAAGTCAACAAAATTCACATTCGCACCAAAGTCATTAACAACTCATTCTAAGTTTGCATGGGGAAAGCGAATTTCATTCCAAATTCGTTGAAAAATTGACCAAGGTCCCGCACATGGAATTTCCAACAAATTTGTTAGATGACAGGCAAATTTTAGTTGATTTTGAACCAAACACAACTACAGAAGGAATTGACTACCGATTTTGGCTTAGGGAGAGTGAATATGGTAACTCAGCCCAAAATTAATATCCAAGCATAAACCACCTTTCTTCTTTTAATGCTCAAAGATGTGACCCTTCAACTTCCTTCTCTTGTATTTTCATCTTATTCCTCCTTTGTCACTTTTTAGCCAACTTCATAATATTAAATTGACCTTTTTATAAATTTACACTATGCTCTCATGAGATAATTTTAGTATTACATGAATATGTCTTACTTCCTAATCTCCCAAAGAGGGGAACATTATAGTCCTCCCTCCTTGAGATTGCTTCCCCCCAAGTAATTATGGACCTAAAAATCAATACCTATGAGTAAATAAACTATAGAAACCCTTAGCACACATCAAGAACATCTCTAGATTTGTTGCTTCACTATAAGTGTTACCAATCAACTCTTTACCTCCGTCAATAAAAAGTTCATCAGGTATGTAATTTCAGAACTAGTATCAATTTATTTAGCCTCATCCTTATGCGAAAACATTGCTACCTTGTGAAAATGTAAATGCATATAGCTACTGTTGTAAAATTCAGAATTCTTGAATTTGGACCTACTTGTTGGTCCTTTGATCATTGTAATATCCCCATTTTTGTCGGCATCGGAGTTCAAGAGATTAGCCTATTGTTGTGATCCTCGTAGGCTAATTATTGTGGATAGAGGATCTTTTGAGGCAGTGGTTTGGCTTGGGAGGGTCTTGTATTCTCCACAATTCAATAAGCTACAAGTTGGTCTTTGTTTGGCTCAGATTGGACTTCATTTGGGCTTAATTTTGTGTACTTACTATTTGTGGTAGGTTGGGTGCTGATTGAGATGAACCCTTTCTATTTTGGAAAGTGCATTTGGTCACTTGGATAAATAATAGGTATAACTCCTATTTCAAACAACATATTCAAATGATGAGTATTTTGGGATTTATTATATTTTTAGTGGCCAAATTATTATTAATTAATTAAATGGCTTATTATAAAGTTCTGATTTAACTTTATAATTTCACTTAAGTTGAGAGATGAGTTACCATTGGAAAGAGTCATTTATTAATTAGTTAAGCCAAGTGAAAGAATTTAATAAAAGCTTCTAATTAATGTTGTGTGGTTTCCTCCTATCCCCACAGGAGCGTCAATTCCATCCAACATAGGGATGCGAGCGGCTTTCACAGCACCTATTCCGAGGGTTTCACAGGTTTCAAACCCTGCTAGTATGTAGGGGATAAAGGCAGCCGCTAGGGCTTCTACCTTGGCTGGGGTTCATACTCCTCTTGCTACTTCTACCATAGCACCACTAGCGATGTGACCTTCTCGTAATCCTCCTATACATGTGGAGATACCAAAGGTGAAATGACAAGCTGTAAGTTCAGAGGGTTTTTCGGCTGACTTCAACCAGGTTTCTACCTTCTTGCAGAATAGTTACTCCTCTCTTGAGGACAAGGATGATATAAAAGATTTTTCATGAACTTCCTTTCATGGAATGTTCAAGGTCCCATAGACCTCCCCGGAGAGTACTATGTCTAGGATGCCCATCATAGACTTGGTAATTTAGATTTTCTTTATTTGCAAGAAGTTAAGATTTTTGGTTTCATGCTTTCTTTGGCATGCCGCGTCATTTGGCAGGATGGCATTATGTTTTCCTCTCAACACGAAGCTGGCCGAGGTGGTGTAGTTACTCTCTTGTCACCTCGCCTTCATTCTGCTGTTATTTCGCACGGTTCTAACCCTACACATAGAATTATTTGGCTTTTTCTTTCCATTAACAATCATTATTAAGGAGTCATTAATGTTTATGCTTCCAATGATGTTGTGGAAAGATCTCAGATGTGGGCCTGGCTGGCTAACAAATTTCCTCCAGCTACTTGGGTCATGTGTGGAGACTTCAATATGGTTAAAGTGGCCTCTGACAAAGACAAAATTCTGCCTTTTCACTGGACATCTAGGGAAAGAGAAGCCTATTACTACATGCATAATAAATTGGGCATTTTTGATCCCAATACCAATCACCACCAAGACAGTGGGTTTGGCACACTTGGTCCAACTTTCGAGCTGGCTCTGACTGCATTTAAAAATGTCTCGATCGTGCTATGATCACTGTGAAATCTTTTTCCTCTTTTTTTGAGGATCGAGGTTTACCTATCATTCCCTTGCTAGATGTGATGTTATCTGACCACTATCCCCTTTATTTTGTCATTTCTTGGTAAACTGATGTCTCGAAGGTGGCCAAGTCTCAGTTCTTCCTCAATAGGTCTATGCTAATGCATGCTTCCACCATCTCACACATCCTACATGTCTAGAATTTGGAGCCATGTCTGCATTCTCAAAGGGGATGGATTCAATGGTGGAATGATGCCTTTACTAGAACTACTTGGTTCCTGTGCATCTATGAGCGTCAATTGGCAATGTTCAGAAAATGGTCATATGAAGCCAACACCCTTGCCCTCAAAAAAGCCTCTAAGGCGCTCACCCTCAATCCCTTGGATGTGGATTTACAAATTCAGCTTGCCAAGCTTCGCCATGACAAACAAATTGCTGATAATTATGCTGCTCAAGGAGCCCAAATCAAATCCCATCTCCACAGGTTGGAGGTTGGTGATAAAGCCTCAAAGGAGTTTTTTTAGGCTCTTCGAGCCCGTCATACCAAGGTTGGGATTAAAAAGATCAAACAAGGAACTGTTGTTCTATCTAGTCTCCTCGACATCCTACAAGCATTTGTTCATGACTATGAGAATGTGTTTGCTTCACAGGGAAATTTGGTTGCTCAAGAGGAAGCTCTCAGAAAGTGTATCTCTGTTACTCCAAACTGCCTAGCAGTTGAGCAACGTGCTTTCTGTGAGCAACTTCTTTCCCTCTGAGACCTTAAAGAGGTGATCTATTCGATGGCTGATGACAAGTCCCTTGGGTGTGATGGGTTTCCCTGTGAATTTTACAAACACCTATGGGAGCATATAGGTCCTGATCTGCACAAAGTTTATCTTGAAGCCTATCATTCTAAAAGCTTAGGAGCCATTATAAATAAAGGAAATATCAAATTCATACCTAAAGCCGGTGATCTAGAGGACATATGCAATTGGAGACCCATTACCCTTCTGAATGTATCTTATAAGATTATTGCCAAGGCACTCTCTCTCAAAATCAGGCACATGTTGCCTTTAATTGTGCGGCCTGAGCAAACTAGCTTCATCAAGTCTAGATATATTCTTGACAACATTATTGCTATCTGGGAAGGCATGGAATGGGCTCACAAGTCTAATCAGAAGGCTATTTTTTTAAAGATAGATTTTGCTAAAGCCTATGATCACATTAAATGGTCCTTCATCTTGGCTATGCTCTAGGCTCTAGGTTTTGGTCCCAATTTCCTTCAGTTTGTGGAGATGCTCTTTGGACATGCTAATGCTTGTATTACCATCAATAATTCGCAATCTGAGGCTTTTGGAATTTTTTGTTCAATCAAGCAAGGTTTCCCTTTAGCTCCAGTGCTTTATGTCCTTGTTGCTGAAGGTTTTGGCTATTTGCTAGCTCATTCTATGTCTTCAGGACTGGTTTGTGGCATTTCCTTTCATGAATCATCCTCCCAGTTAGTCAATGGACACTTTGCTGATGATTCCTATGTTACTCTTTTAGAAGAAGAAGAAAACATCAATAATGCTTTAAGTTGCCTGGATACCTTTTGTTAAGCCTCTGGTTCTACCATTCAATGGCATAAAATGGTCTACTTCCACCAGTAATTTTTGCTAGCTCCAACTTGGCTCAGCTAGTTTGAATGGAAATGGGTTATGCATGGGGAAATCTTCCTCTTTCTTGGCATTCCTTTTTCTTTCTAGGCTTCACCTGTGGAACTTTGGAATGCTGTGTTGACCAAGATTAGCAAGAAGCTTGATTATTGGATCACAAAACTACTCTCCCTTGCTGGGAAATTCCATATTTTCTCAAAGATTCTAGGGACCACTCGTGTATTATTGCTCCTGTTGATCTCCCTCCAAAGATTCATATCTGAAGTTGGAAAGATTGCTTAGAGATTTTCTCTAGGCCTCTAGTTCTAATCATCATGACTTTCATAGAGTTGCCTAGGATTTTTGTTGTCTCCCAAAAGAATATGGTGGTCTTGGCTTGCTTTCCACTCAGAAAAAAGGCCTTGCTCCTCTATGCGAAACAGATTATTTGAGCTATTTCTAGAGATGAAGACTGGAAGATTCTGGTTCAACACTGCATTTCTTTTAACTTTCTTGTTAACAGGCCTATGTGGAAGGGAATTGGTTTCCAAACCCTTCTCTTCATGCATGAGCCAGTGGCCATACAAGGCTCATTTTTCATCAAGAGCATATCGAAAGCCTGGGAAGCTATTAAGCCTTGGCTTCGTTGGGCTGGAGATGAGTTCCACAATGGCCTCTCCTTGAATCAACAAAATATTTGGTGGTCTCCCCTATTTTCCATTCAAGGTACTCCCCTTGCCAAGACTCAAGGTGCCAATGCTTTGCATTTTTTCAAACATGGCATCAAAACTTCTAAGGACCTCTTCTCAAGGGTCACCTTGAGTTTTAGGACCTGGGAAGATATGCAAGTACAATACTACCTTATTCATTTAGATTGATAGACTTTTGACCTGCTCTCTTCCATCCCTATGCACTTAGTTCATAAATTGGGGATTCAATTTGTTCAAACTTGATGGCATGATTGGAAGTGGTATCCTGCCACTCGATTTTTTCAATTACAAGCCAAATTTGGGATATAGATGGCTTTCACCCCATCTTCCAATGGTGGACACGCTCAACCAGAGATGGCATTTGCAATCTTCTCTTTCTCAATGGAGAAAACACTTTGATACCACTTGGAATGCTATAACTGAACCCAAGATTTCTCATTTTGCTTGGTGCTTGGTCTTCCAAGGTCTTCCCCTGTGGCCTTAGCTCAAACACGTTGGGGTTCTTGATCCCAAATGCCCCTTTTGTGGACAACCAGAGTCTTTCTTGCATTTTTTTGGTTTTGTAAGCATGCTCAAAATTATTGGCACTGGATTTATGATTTTTTCAAGCCATTCAGGCTTGAACTCTTTTCTTGGCACATGATTCGAAAGTTCAACCAAATTTGGCATACCTTTAGGATGGAAATTTTGTTTTTTTTGTGGAAAGATAGGAATGTTGTTCTTTTCACACAGTTTTTTAGATGTTAACATTTCTATGTATACTAAGGCATGCATTTGTAATAATGTAATTATGTAGATTTAGGTGCAAGCTAACAAAGTTGCCCTTGAGGTAGGAGCTACTGAACCACTGGGGCAATGCTCCCTAGACTATTGCTAGTGTTCCTCCTGATGCCTCGGCAGATACCTTGATGCCTCGTGGCTGCCATCCTCAGCACCATTCCTTAGGCCGCCACTCGCACACCCCGTGCTCCCAAGCTTCCCACCATCAGTCTCCCAGTGGTGGTGATGGTAGATGGAGGCACCGCTCAGCTTCTCCACCCCATGGTGGCTCTGGTTGGTCCCTGGCTCCTCCTCTTGGTATTTTTTGGGTGCATTCTAGGAAGTGGCCTCGCCTAGACTTGGCAATCTCTCCTCTGTAGCCAGAGGTTAAAGATGTAGAGACTGCCACTGATCCTCTGGTTACTGCTACTGCTGATGATGGTTGGATTATTCCTAGCCTACCACCTAATCCCAAAAATGATTGGGGTTTTCTTCATAAAGATGATCCACCACCCTCGGCTGACACTGCTTTGGCAGCTTGAGGTTGCTTTATATGTTTTTTTTTATGAATAGTTTCTGTTCCTGGTGGTGGCCGTATTTTTAGTCCGGCTTCAGCCGTGTGAACTCATTCACGGGGTGATCTTGTATCCCCTGACCCCTTTTTTGTGAATTGTAATCTTAGTATATTTTTTAATAGAAAAGGACTATTCATTAAAAAAATGTTATGTGGTGAGGCTTCTTGAGTGAAGTTACATTTTGGCAACAAAAATGGCATTTGGAGGTTATAAATACCAACTCATTTTTGAGAAAAGAATACTTGGATATTTTATTTTCTTTTAATGTCTTTGTGGCTTTTTTTGAGTTCTGATATTTTGTGGCCCTTACTGATTTATAAGGGTCAAGTCTGAGAAGTTCTTGGCAATTGTGTTGAAGTATACAATTGACCAACATCTCCTACTGTATTTGTTGTAGCTAAGGAGAATAATCTTGATTATCATATTCTTATTGAAGTTTCTAGCTAAGGGTTGGATTTTTACAATTGAGCATTGATCCTGCAACTGAGGTATTGTGGATCAATTTCTTAAGGTTTGCATGTTCCATTTTTGCCGTTACTGTTGCTTGGAAGAAAGTGTGTGAAGTTTTGAGATGTAATTTGATTCCATGCTAATGTAAATTGAATTGAGAGATAAATATGAAGTAGTTCAATTTTTTTAAACTTACATGGCATATTAAATCAAATGCAAATCTATCATTGTCATTTAATTGAGCTTGGTCATCATTAGTGTTTTTCACAAATTGCCTAATCTTGGTGAATGTGATTTTGTTAGCCTTGGAGTTCTTTTCAGTTGTATTGGAATTGTATGCTAAATGTTTTGACGTAACATTAAAAGAAAAAAATATTAGTAATTGTTAGAGCTATATCTAGGCAGGGTTATTACAATCATTAATATCATAATATGTCTTGTTTGGATGGGAGAGGTGGGAATTGTTTGGTGATGCGACACGCTCCCCTACCCACGGGTGGTTAATTATGTGGTGTTCCATGTTCACTAACAGTCATGGTTTTTGGTGCAATGGCAAATGGGCCCTACAATTGGTATCAGAGCGGAGAGATTGTTGGGTGATGCGACACGCTCCCCTACCCACGGGTGGTTAATTATGTGGTGTTCCATGTTCACTAACAGTCATGGCTTTTGGTGCAACGACAAATGGGTCCACAGGAATGCTATGCTTACTTTCATCTATTCCATCTCATTGTTTTCATTATGTTTGAGTTGGATTGTAGAATTCCCAGCTTCCTCAATTTTGATTTGCACTTGAGTTGAATCTTCTTCCTTGTTCTTCTTACAAATGTGATCAAGAGACCAAGCATGCTTGCAAGTGAAACATAGCTTCTCTTTCCTCATTTGGTTCCTACTCAAATTTAAAGATCTCACACTTGTATGCCTATTGATCTTAGCTCTTGTTCACTCATAAATTCTTTCACCATGTCAAGATAACCACAAGAGAGTAGTTGGATAATCTATCCGCATCACCATAAGCATTTTGAAGGGCTTCCAAGCTATTACCAATAGTTGTAACCTCACTACCATCCTACAACTCGACCCTTCCACCACAGCTACTCAATGTCTTTGCTCCTGGAGGAGCACTCTCATGCATACTATCTCCATCAGTTATGGGGGAAGGGGAAAAATAGCTCTTCAACAGGAGTCTGAGAAATTAGGATAACTTGAGGGAGAGAGGGATCTTCTTGATTAAGGTTAAACATGATGTTTGTCTTAGGATCCGATATCCTTCATATTTAATTATGAGTTCTAATCTTTTCAAAAGTAAGTTGTTGGGAATTTTTGGTTCTATGCTTGGGAGGAAGCCTAGGACTCAAGGCCAAAACTAAGATAAATTGAGAAGATTTTGTACATCAGGAAGGAGGTTATATTTTTGGAAGACAAGGGTCTCAAATTTCTTGGAGAAGGCATGTCTACGTTGATACAATTTACCAGTGATATCTTTTGGAACCAAAGAAAGAGAGGAAAGGGTAGGTGGTATGTGATCTCTAGATAATTTACCAATTTTAGGATTGGTTTTAGGGTGGTTCTTTTTTACAAGCACACTATTGTTTACTACTTTGGGTAACAAATTTAACACATACAAATAGATAGTAATAGAAAGTAATGTAATGTAATAAAATTATTAGAGAACTCTACAATATTTCTTTATTAATCTTACAAAACTTATAGCCATATGCACATCAAACTTATAATGCAAACACAATTTCTTCATTCACAATAACGATGATGCTTAGATACAAGTACATAACATATATAGTGTCAAAGGAGTTGCATATATAGTGTCAAAGGGGTGCAACTACCAACTGTTGCGACCCATCTAAAGTACTAACCCAAACCACCTATCCCTTTGGATACACTAACACATGTTAATAACTAGTTTTACCAAAAAAATCATCCCCCCCACCAAATAAAAGAGTCATCTTTGAATGATACAAAACAAAATTTGTTAAAACCAACTATACATGGAAAGAAATCAGAAAGCGCTAAGGAATTTCCCTTGAAGAAGGAGATGATGGTGTGAAAGTGGCTAGTTGCTCTCGCAACGTATACACCTACAGTGCCTGGTACTTCTAATTCCTCTCAACTACCACTTAATGCTCTCAAGTTGACTTCATAAAAGCAGTCTCCAAAATCTCCTTTTATTTGTCAACTCCATAGTGGTGACAAGATGAGTCTCCAATATTGCTTGCTCAACTCTCTCCTCAACCAAATAAGGCAACCAACTTGGTCTTTGTCTCTACCAAGTTGGCCACCCTCTCTGTAAGATAATCTCTTTACTAGGCCAACTTATCCTCTACCTGCTGCAACCATTTCACTAGCTCCTCTTGAGTTGACTAATGCCAATCATTAGGCTTCATGCCCAGAGGCTACATGTTAAGTTTGTCTCCACTCATGATATCCTTCACGAAAAATTTGCTTTGCTCTTCGTAAGGAGGATGGGGTGTGAATCTCCTATATGATCATGTAGGCCCCAATCCTCCAACATCTCGAGGGTCTCAATAGTAAGCCACACCCAAGTCTTGAAATACCTAACAAACTCCTTTGCACAACCCTTGAAAACAAATATGAAAAGATGCTCCACTTGCTGGTTAATCCCCTCTCAGGCCCATAGAAGCACTAAAGCCACCACCCTCGACACACCTGTCACCATGTCTACCAAATACTACTCTAGGTTTGGATTACTAGACTCTCCCGAAGCCTCCTTGTAAAAGGATATCCACAGAAGGGATGTCTCTCTTGTACCAACACATGAATCCTCTCTAGCCACAACAAGAGCCCTCTTTGGCTCAAGCTTCCTCATAGATATGGGTCTAGCCTCCAAGTCTACAATGAGATTAGGTGGGGGTAGTTTTCATTTTGGTGAACATACCATAGGCTTCACAGGTGTGATGGTGCAAGCTATAACTAATTGAGCCAAATGTCCATCTTCATCTTTGACTCAGTCCTCACACCAAGATATCCATCACATCATCTCTAGTCATGTCATCACCAACATGTTTAGTCACAATAACCACATCCATCCCTGTTGCCCTATCAATGCGCATCAACTCTCCAATTGTCTCATTTATATCTCCAACTGATTCAACCACCATTAGTATTGGCTTAGATGTTGGCACTGAAACTTGCACTATTGTACATCCTCACCTAACCAAACCTTAGCATGGGTATCGTGATCATAAATCCTACATTCATTGATGGAGGAGTCCAGTGGGCCTCCAAGAGTAATGGCAGAGTAAAGAGAATCCACTCCATGCCACCCCAAACTAGTGCAAATGTAGTTGTTGAATCAATTGCCTCTATCTCCACATCCTGGCTATTACCTAACTCCTTTGATCTCTCACTGGTCTCCTCCCTACTATTGTCAATGTCTCCCTCGATAATGTTCCCATTTATAGCAGATTCCTACAATTGGCTTGGTTAGTTCACCATCATGACCCTTGTGACCTAACAGTGGGATTTGAGGGTCTTAGTTGTGGGGTTATAGGCTTTTCAACAACCTATGGTGTGTTTTAGCTCCATTTGAGGGACTTTCTATTTATAATAAGTCAATCTGTTAGTTTAAATGAGTTCAGTTGAGTTAGAAGAGTTGCATGATGCTCTCAGTTTTTATTTTAGGCTACTAGTTTGGGCTCCAAGAATCTTGGAGGGGGCATCTATTTATAGTAAGTCACCTCGTCAAGTTCATTCATTGTCTTTCCTCATCAAGATCACTTTGATGTTGTCAGATTTTGATTCTAATGCTTCTTCAATTTTTTTCAAAGATGGGTGAATTATTATTATTATTCATCTAAATACATTGAGGTTGTCATTTTTGTTGGTGTTGTTTGTTGGTCACCTTAGTATCATAGCTTGTTGAAACTGGGACAAAAAGTTTTAAATCATGGGAATAAGAAACAATGGCCTTGCTTTTCAGAATATTAATTTATGGTGGAAAAGGTTATTTTTGAAACCAAAAGCAATTCATAAATTATATTAATGACACTTTATTATATTTTAATGTTGTCTGTGGGAAGCTTCTTAAGTGAACTTCATTTGGGAGACTTGTGCTATTTTCAGATTATAAATATGAGATCATTTGATGGGAAAGGTATCCAATTATTTGATTATCTTATCTTTATTTGTTGTCTTTGTGACACTTCTAAAGTTCTAATTTTTGTGCCCTTGTTAAAGTATAAGGGTTTGGGATCAATAGCTAAAGTATTGTAGATTCAATTATGAGAATTATTCTAAGATTGGTTGATAAATTATGTTGAGGTATACAATTTTTCATTCCTCCTGACTGTTGCTACTACTTCTAAGGATAGGGTTTTAGCTGGCTGAATTTATGAAAGCAATTCAAGGTATTATTGATAATTGGATTTGCTATATAGAGGCACATTTTGGGCATTTCACATCTCTGTTTTCTAGTGCCAATTTTTGTTGCATATTGGCATTGGGTTTTCTAATTGCTGGTGATATATATATTGAGCAACAATGGATAGAATTTTTGTCCTGTTTATTCCCACACGGTTGTAGCTTTCAGATGCCATTATTGGTGCTTTCCCAAGCTGCTCCAATCACAAATTTGGGCATCTAGAAATTGATCAGAAGTCTAGTTTTAATGTTATTATCTGGGCATTCAAAGGGCTACAGTATTGGAGCCATTTTTGGTATTGTTGGTGACTATAGAAGGATGTGGGCCTTTCCTGTACAAGCTATGATTGGTGTCATTTAAAGCTCAAGGTGGAATGTATTCAGTTAGCTTGAAATTGGAATTATATCAAACATTTTAGATTCCCCTTATATTCAATTGTAATTTTTAATTTGTGAAGCAATAATTTGCAAGTCATTACTTGTAAGATTGTTTAGAATTTGATATTTAACATTATTATTTTTGAGTTATTTACTTTCATATTCCCCTATTTGATATACACCAAAAAATTCATATATTCTAAAAAAAAACACAAGATTGCAAAAAATTTCCAAACAAAAACAATCTTATCCAGCATTATAGTAGTGTGAGCTAGTTGGGTTATTACAGCGGTATCAGAGCAGTTTCCTACCATCCTGTGGGGTAGGAAATTTATTTTATTTTTGATTTTTTGTTTCATTGGAGTGACCAACACTCTAGCATTCTCTAGCCATGGACAAACATAGGAGGACTGATAGTTCTAGAAGCCAATGGAGTAATGATGAAGTTAGCATGAAAATGAATGCTTTGTAGGAGAGTATGGATAAACTTAAGCTTCATCAACAAAGGTTGGCAGAAAGCTTGTTGGATCCAGAGACAGTCAAGAGGGAAATGAGGTATATGGTTTCCACCTTTAGAAGGCCAACATCGAGGTTGCAAGGAAGAAAGCTTGAGTTTTCCCTGACAGGTGTCCAAGATGTAGATGTACCTATATTTAGTCTAGCACTTTCTAGTCCTATCCTTAGTGCTTGTGATGGACTTATTTCACAAGTACATGTGGATGTGTCAGTGCCCTTGGTGGATATCAACACTGAGCTTTAGCAGGTTGAGTAATGACAGAGTAAAGAGAACCCGCTCCATGCCATCCCAAACTAGTGCAAATGTAGTTGTTGAATCAATTGCCTCTATCTCCACATCTTGGCCATTACCTTACTCCTTTGAGCTCTCACTGATTTCCTCCCTACTATTGCCAATGTCTCCCTCGGTAATGTTCCCATTTATAGCAAATTCCTATAGTTGGCTTGGTTAGTTCACCATCGTGACCCTTGTGACCTAACAGTGGGATTTGAGGGTCTCAATTGTGGGGTTATTGGCTTTTCAACAACCTATGGTGTGTTTTAGCTCCATTTGAGTGACTTTATATTTATAATAAGTCAATCTATTGGTTCAAATGAGCTCAATTGAGTTAGAAGAGTTGCATGATGCTCTCAGTTTTTATTTCAGGCTACTAGTTTGGGGTCCACGAATCTTGGAGGGGGCATCTATTTATAGTAAGTCACTCCATCAGGTTCATTCATTGTCTTTCATCATCAGGATCACTTTGGTGTTGTCAAATTTTGATTCTGATGCTTCTTCAGTTGTTTTTGCAAGACAGGTGAATTATTATTATTATTCATCTAAATACATTGAGGTTTTCATTTTTGTTGGTGCTGTTTGTTGGTCACCTCAGTATCATAGCTTGTTGGAACTAGGACAAAAACTTTTAAATCATGAGAACAAGAAACAATGGCCTTGCTTGTCAAAATATTAATTTATGGTTGAAAAGGTCATTTTTGGAACCAAAAGCAATTCATAAATTATATTAATGGCACTTTATTATAATTTAGTGTTGTGTGTGGGAAGCTTCTTAAGTGAACTTCATTTGGGAAACTTGTCCCATTTTCAGATTATAAATATGAGACCATTTGATGGGAAAGACATCCAATTATTTGATTATCTTATCTTTATTTGTTGTCTTTGTGACACTTTTGAAGTTCTAATTTTTGTGCCCTTGTTAAAGTATAAGGGTTTGGGATCAATAGTTGAGGTATTGTAGATTCAATTATGAGAATTATTCTGAGATTGGTTGACAAATTATGCTGAGGTACACGATTTGTCATTCCTCCTGACTGTTGCTACTACTTCTAAGGAGAGGGTTTTAGCTGGCTGAATTTGTGAAAGAAATTCAAGGTATTATTGATAATTGGATCTGCTATATAGAGGCACATATTGAGCATTTCACATCTCTATTTTCTAGTTCCAATTTTTGTTGCATATTGACATTAGGTTTTCTAATTGTTGGTGATATATATATTGGGCAACGATGGATAGAATTTGTGTTCTATTTATTCCCACGCAGTTGTAGCTTTCAAACACCATTATTGGCGCTTTCCCAAGCTGCTCCAATCACAAATATGGGCATCTAGAAACTGATCAAAAATCTAGTTTTAATGTCATTACCTGGGCATTTAAAGTGCTGTAGTATTGGAACCATTGTTGGCATTGTTGGTGATTACTGAAGGATGTGGCCTTTCTGTACGGGCTATGATTGGTGTCATTGAAAGCTCAAGGTGGAATGTATTCAGTCTGATTGAAATTAGAATTATATCAAACATTTCAGGTTCCCCTTATATTCAATTGTAATTTTCAATTTGTGAAGCAATAATTTGCAAGTCATTAATTGCAAGATTGTTTAGAATTTGATATTTAACATTATTAGTTTTGAGTTATTTACTTGCATATTCCCGTATTTGATATACACTAAAAAATTCATATATTCTGAAAAAAAAACACAAGATTGCAAGACATTTCCAAACAAAAACAATCCTATCCAACATTATAGTAGTGTGAGCTAGTCGGGTTATTACAATGGTATTAGAGCGGTTTCCTACCATCTTGTGGGGTAGAAAATTTATTTTATTTTTAGATTTGTTGTTTCATTGGAGTGACCAACACTCTAGCATTCTCTAGCCATGGACAGACTTAGGAGGACTGGTAGTTCTAGAAGCTGATGGAGTAATGATGAAGTTAGCATGAAAATGAATGCTTTGCAGGAGAGTATGGATAAACTTAAGCTTCATCAACAAAGATTGGTAGAAAGCTTGTTGGATCTAGAGATAGTCAAGAGGGAAACAAGGTATATGGTTTCCACCTTTAGAAGGCCAACATCAAGGTTGTAGGGAAGAAAGATTCAGTTTTCCCTGACAGGTGTCCATGATGTAGATGTACCTATATTTAGTATAGCACTTGCTAATCCTATCCGCAGTGTTTGTGATGGACTTATTTCACAAGGACATGTGGATGTATCAGTGCCCTTGGTGGATAGCAGCACTAAGCTTTAGCATGTTGAGTAATGGTAGAGTAAAGAGAACCTGCTCCATGCCATCCCAAACTAATGCAAATGTAGTTGTTGAATCAATTTCCTCTATCTCCACATCCTGGCTATTACCTAACTCCTTTGAGCTCTCACTGGTCTCCTCCCTACTATTGCCAATGTCTCCCTCAATAATGTTCCCATTTATAGTAGATTCCTATAGTTGGCTTGGTTAGTTCACCATCGCGACCCTTGTGACTTAACAGTGGGATTTGAGGGTCTCAGTTGTGGGGTTATAGGATTTTCAACAACCTATGGTATGTTTTAGCTCCATTTGAGGGACTTTCTATTTATAATAAGTCAATCTATTGGTTCAAATGAGCTCAATTGAGTTAGAAGAATTGTGTGATGCTCTTAGTTTTTATTTTAGGCTACTAGTTTGGGCTCCAAGAATCTTTGAGGAGGCGTCTATTTATAGTAAGTCACCTCATCAGGTTCATTCATTCTCTTTCATCATCAAGATCATTTTGGTGTTGTCAGATTTTGATTCTGATGCTTTTTTAGTTGTTTTTGCAAGATGGGTGAATTATTATTATTATTATTTATCTAAATATATTGAGGTTGTCATTTTTGTTGGTGTTTTTTTTTGTCACCTCAGTATCATAACTCGTTGGAACTAGGACAAAAAGTTTCTAATCATGGGAACAAGAAACAGTGGCCTTGCCTGTCAAAATATTAATTTATGGTGGAAAAGGTCATTTTTGGAACCAAAAGAAATTCATAAATTATATTAATGGCACTTTATTGGGTGAACCCACAATAGTGGGTTACACTTTTTTGGAGGAAGAAATTCCTCCAAACAAGCGCGGATCCAAAAAATTACCCGTATAGTTTCGATAGAGACTCTTTTTCAAAGTTTCGATCAAAACTAATTACTTTCGATAGAAAGTAACTATCGATCGAAACTAACCGCGCCGAATAGTTTCGATCGAGACTTAAGTAAAGTTTTGATCAAAACTTGGAACGCGGGTTTCTTCGCAATTTTAAAGTTTCGATCGAAACTTTACTTAAGTTTCGATCGAAACTATGAAGCCGGCTAGCATAAATAGTGGCGCGGTCGGATTCTCTCCTCATTATTTCGTTCGAAAGTTGGAGAGAGACTGGCATCCGCTTTATCGACCGTTTGAAAAAGGTATGAAACATTTGTTTTTTCCTTTTTTCTATTGTTTTAGTTAAAATTTATATGTTTTTTTGTATATTTTATTATTTTTTATATATGTTTCTTTGTATATTTTATTTTACTGTTCATGCTTAAGCCTCTAATGTTATTATGAATCTCTAAATGCACAAATAAGATTTTTTTAAAGATAATTTTTATCTATATTAGATCTAAGTATATAATATTGTCTTTTAATTTAAAGTTTATTTAAAAATTTATTATTTTAGATGTTTTGAAATGTATTTATTACGATGTTGAATGATTAGATTAGATGTAAATTTATTGTTTAAGTTACATGTAACTTTACAAATAAATATAATTTTGACTTAGAACCATATAACCTTGACCTAGAACCATATAACCTTGACCTAAAACCATATAACCTCGACCTAAATTCATTATTTAACTATAATCACGACCTAACCATATAGTTATGTACAATAAAACCCTAAACATATATAACTAAGTACCTAATCACATAACAACTCACCAAGGGATCCAAACAAAAAACTTCTAATACTATTTAAAATGATTTTACTTAAATTGTATTATACTTTGTTTCATGGATCGAAAATGGATGATGTAAACTATTTTATAAATGTATATTCTTTCAGCCTTTCATACCCTGTTACATGTATAGTGGATGATTGGGCATTCCGAATTAATTTGCCAAGTGGCATTCGGAACAAATGTATATAAATTACTTAAATGGATTGTACTGAAGTCTAGTTAATATTATTTCATGTGGATGTGTTATTTATTTTACTTTTAGTACTTATAATTATTTAAAAATGAAATGTAAATGTGCTCATTAAGGAATTTGCAATCTCTTATGTTTTTTATAATTGTAAATTATTGTATGTATGTTATTGTTTGCTTAGTAAAACTTTTGATTAGTTCTTTGGATCCCTTGGCTAGGCCTCATTTAGAATTAACTATAATGTCAGTTTGTAAATTGAATTTAAAAATAATCTAAGTATATAATTAACTATATTATAATTCAATCACATGTCTTAACTTGGGTCCAGATCCTAAATTAAATACATATATAAAAATGTTAGAGATTAATTTGCATCTAGGTAAGAATATAACATACATATACATACATAAGAATGTATATAACTTAGAATGTGTATGACCTAAAGAATACATGTTACAACCTTTAATTAATAAAATTTAATTATAAGAACATAACTTGATTAAATAATATACAAGTTACATAAAAAAATGTACATCATATAATCTAATGTTCATGTAAAGATTAAATATATTTAACTTAAATTTTAACTCTTAAGTTCCTTAATGCTAAACAGTAGCCCTAAATTATACTAAACTTGGTCATAATCCTAACTGTAAAACCCTTTAATCATAAATTATAACCCCTAATCTTAGATGCACACTTGAAACCATAAAATTTTTCTAAATCTCAATTTGAACCGTAGAGGTCTAAATGATAAACCCCAACATTAAATAGTAAATCTTATTAATACTTGATCCTAACTTTAATTATATAAATTTATTAAAACTATGTGTTAAAACCATAATCAAAAATTTTATTGCTAATACAAATCCTAACCCTCAGAATCATACTTCTAGTTCAACATGATGTAAACCCATACCCTAACCCTCTAACCATACTTCTAGCAATGATCATGTACAAACCTATAACCTATAATCATAAATGTTAAACCATGACCCTAAATTATACTAAACCCTAGAATCAAGATGTATGTACACTAAGATCCTAAAATTTGTTAAATTTAAATGCTAAACTCTAATTTTAAAAGCTAGCTAGATATAAACTAATTTTAAGTACTAAACCATTATTCTAACCCTAATCATAAATTATAATGGTAAGTTCCCTTATACTAGATGATAAGCCCCAACCCTTATCCTAAATTATAAGCCCTAATGATAATCCTAGATCCATAAATTTAAACCTTGATGTACAAACCATAACCCTAAAAATAATACTAATACCAATGTCAACCCATATCCTAACCCTATAAATAGTACTAATAGAAATGTAAACCCAATGTACCCTAACCCATAATCATAACTATAACCCTAAATCCTAAATGCTAACTTGCCTACTTTACTAAACCTAATTGATCTAGACTATAATTTCTACTCAGGTACTTGGTCTCCAACCACATGATCCTAACCCTTTAATCGTGGTCTCAATCCTAAATCATAGCCCTAACCATAATCCTAACTCTAACCCTAAGCCTAAAACTAAAATTTAATTATCCAAACCCTAACCCTAACCTCAAGATCTTAAAATTTAATTTCTAAACCCTTATATTATAAATGATAATTTACGGGCTAAATCATAAGATTATATATATATAATCCATGCATATCATATCAAAAGAATCATATAGAAATGTCATTTATGACATGTCCATCATATCAAAATATCAAAAAATGAGTGATATCATAATTTAGCATTATATCTTAATATTTAACACTAAAATAAACTAACCCCTGGGTCAACCCTAAACCAAATTGAATATATCAAACTAGATTGAAAGGTAATCCTGGCCCTTAACTAATTAATATTATACTTATAAACCAAATTGAATTAAACCATGATCATAAATAGGTAATTATATATCCCAAGTTAATAGTAGAAACCTTGAATTTAACCTTAAATCCTTTCCCCAACCATTAACAAAATTGAACCATTACCCTAAGATTGAATTGAAACGTTAATTCAATTTATTAACTCTTGTCCTAATTGAAACCTAAGCATGTAAACCTAATCAAACAGTACAAACCAAATTGAACCCTAATCCTAAAACTAATTAAACATTGATATCAAGGTCTCAAAATAATACATCAATGTTATATATATGTACACAAATAGATCTATATATGCATATGTGTCATGATATGTATATTTGCACATATCATGTGCACGTGTATATATATGCACACGTATGCATGTATATATACACATGTGCATGATAGATCTATATGTGCAAATATACATATCATGTACATGTATATATGCATATATCTATATATACATATATATGCACATATTTAAAATTTGTGGACCTAAATTACACCTGATAAGTTTATGTGCACACATATGTCTAAAACCTTTGAACATTCAATCTAACTTAGATAGAAATATAACTTGCACACATGTAGTTCTTAAAAGGTCCCTGAGTTACAAACATTATATATATAACAACATATGTGTTTTAAAATTTAGTTTTCTTTTAAGGTATATGTTCATTTAAGTTTTAGGACTTTTATATATATGTAGACATGTACGTGCATGTTTAATTTTATTAAAACAATTTAGATACAAGTTTTTTAATTTTGTCAAATTGTACATACATATATGTTAATATAAATTTCAAGTTTATTAAATGTCATACATTTTAATTTTAATTTTCAAGTTTACACATTATACACGCACCTACATACATTGACATGGCTGATCAACAGCCTTCTATTCCCCCCGAGCAGCCTGTCCCCCTTGAGCAACCTATACCTGAGCCCAAGCAGCCTATCCCGGGCCTTGAGCAACAGCCTATACTCAGGCCCGAGCAGCCTATCCCAGGCCCTGAGCAACAACCTATCCCCCCTGAGCAGCATCATGTCCCCCGTGATCAGCTACCTATCCCACCTCAGGAGCTCTATGATCACACTAACCAGGAGATTCATAGACTCCAGGAATCCTTGACTAGTGGCACATGCTCCAGTGTTTATAGTGGTACATGCCAGACTATCTTACATAGCCTGACATTTATTCGAGATGAGATTCATGGTGCTACCCCATATTTTGCACATACTATACAGACTGTCCTTGACAGTAAGAGACGAGAGGTCTCCTCTGGTCTTTCACTCCAGGAGGTGCAGGGCTTGGTGCCCAAAGATGTCCTGAAGAGGGAATGTTTCCCTCATTAACTTTCACAAAAGTATGTGAAGGGGTATTCTCCCCTTAAGTGTACAGATCCACAGATGGCTGCATTGATATACCCACGCTTCCTTGCTGCCCATGGTCGTTATCCAAATAACGACCAAATTCCACTCTATTTTGCCCGACAGCTTTATGCAGAGGTTCGCTTACGCAGGGCAGTGAACTACACAGATTTACCAAGACATTTAGGATAGGAGCATGGTAGATTGGCTGATAGGTAGCTAGGTCGTCCCCCATTGGCACATAGATCGATTGTCAAAGAGAGGGCACCTGCTATTTCCCCTGTGTTAGGTCCATCAGCTGATGAGGCCATGAGTAGCACTCAGTTATGTGGGGTCCTTCAGGGAGTTGGAGAGATTGTAGCAGCTGTCAGATCTATTTCGAGTGATGAGGTTGGTCAGTATTTGATGTCTCATTGGCATTCCAGATCATCATCCTATGCTTCATCTTCAAGAGACTTGTATAGTGCAACAAGCATCCCTTTAGTGGCTAGCTTAGAGGGTCTCACTGGAGTGTTGGCACAAGATAATATGATTGGTCTGGCTGAGGATTTATTAGATACATATAGATTTGTATCAGAGCATCTTGGCATACCCATATCAGATGTTTGAGGTTGGGTCCATGGTAGTACTAGGACACATCCTCAGCCATATTCCTCTCATCGATCAGGTAGTGGTCATGGTGGTAGTGCACATGATGATCCATCTATTGACCACTCTTTTGCTCCATAGAGACATATACATACCACAGACCCTTCAGCCAGTGTTATAGTGCAGGCTCAGAGTTCAGATGTGGGCCTTGATGATGTTGATTTGACCTTGTCGACCACACGATGGATGGACTTGTTGACACATGATGATTCTACTTCTATGCCATCTCATGTACATAGTCCACTTGGATCGTCATTATTAGGACATGTGCCAGTCACCAGCCATGGGGCCCGCGTAGATGCAAAGATTGAGCTTGATGCGACGAAGCGAAATCTGGATGCATTAGTGGACACGATCGATGCTAGGCAGTCCAAGTATTATCAGATGCCACCATCTACACAGGTAAAATTTTTTTTGTTCATGTTAAGATTTCAATCATTTCAAACTAATTTAATTTAGACATGTGCATGTGTGCACATGTACATGCATATAATGCACGTAGATTCAAATGTAATCATGTAGAGAAATTTTAATTTGATGTGTTGCCCATGCACGTGTACAATGTAGGGGGACGTGCCTATTTTTACTCCAGCTTTGATGCCAGATCATGTACGTCGTCGAGACTCATTGGATGATGTCAGTAGTGGATAGGTAATGTTTATTTATGTTTTGATTAAATGCATGTACATGTATTTCAATATCACTTTCTCTTGATTAAATGTATGTATGTATTTATATCACTTTCTCTTGAATCTATATATAGGGGTCAGCACATCCTAGTGAGCACCTTGATACTAGTCAGTCTTCAGAGCGTGTTGTGAGGAGGCATGGCGATGATAGTCCTGCACGTGATGATCTATAGTTTTTTTTTATCTAGATGATTTGTTGTAGACTTTCATCCAGAGAGACATTCATATATGTTAGATAGACACTTTATACACACACACGATGCATGTTATATTTATATTTGATTTGATATAGATGTACCTGGATTTACATGTCTACATGTGTGCACGCTATATTTATATTTGATATTATCTTCTGATAGATCTCTAGATAGATACATGTTTTTGTTATTTGTTCTCGAGATGATTGATACATGTTGCATTATGTTGTGGAATCTAATGTACATACTAGATCTAGATCTAGTATATTATAAATTGTTTCTATCTAAGATATGTAAGTAATTTATTTAGATATGTACGTGCATGTTTAATATGTTGATTAAATTTAGATATATATAAATAGTTCATGTAATTTAAATGTTTGGTAATATATTGAACATGTATTAAATGTTAAAGTATCAGGTAATTAGTTGTACATAATTCCTAACTCGAGTAAATCTATAGAACTCATCCCTTTTATTTGTACACATATCCTAGAATTTTATCCCCTTAAGCCCAATGTTGTAAAATTCAAGGCCAACTTAAAACATGTACATGTTCAAAATTTAGCTTAAAAAAATTGCAATTTGAACTTGAAAGCTCACATGTCAAGTAATTAGTTAAATCGAAAGCTCACATGTCCTAAAATTGAAAGCACATGTCCTAATTAGTTAAATTGAAAGTGTACATGTGTTCTAAAATTGACAAGTTAAATGAAATAGAAAGTTCAATATAATAGAAAGTTAAATGAATTCTTGCATTGAGTTAAAAATGAAAGAGTAAAAGTTCAATTCAGAAAATTAGTTATTGGACACCAAATTTTCTCATGATCATCAATATGGAGCCTCCACTTACGTATTCCAGGTCCTTTGACTGGATGAAGAGTTAGACCAGTGGCAATAACATGGTTACTATATTGATATACCTTATTGTTAGGTTGATAATCGGTGAAATGAATCCCACTTTTAAGTACTTTTATTTGCTTCAAATATGTTCCTTGTACAACAACAGAACCTGCACATGTACACATTTAAAAAATACATCAATCTTGAATTTAAGTCAAAGAATTTGAATTCATTAAAAATATAGATACTTGACATACATATATACATAATTCATCTATATACTAACCTGTGGGAAAAACAATTTCGTCACTTATTTCAGTCTTTGTTAGCTTCTCTCTTTCCATGGTGCAACGTAATAAATAATAGCTAGCACCTTCTACATTTTCTAATTTTGCTATGACTGCAAAAACATTTCCTACACAAACTTATATATGTCAAAATTTTGGATACACGTCATTTACATAAGTACATATATATAATAAAAATTAACCAAAATTATGAAAAATGTATACATGTACATGATCCAGGTATATATATAGTTCATACATACCAACTCTGATCAATCCTGAAATATGGTTATAATCACTAGAAATCAATGGAATATCATCATAGTTTTCGTCCTCAAACTCATTCGTATTAATAAGATCTAGTGGCACCAAAGTCCATTCACCCACATATCCACGTTCTTGCTTAATGCAACCACCATAGTCTTCATCAATACAATTAGGACAAAAAAATGAGTATTCTCTTGTATACAATGACCACACATTACTATTTGTACTCATAACTGAATGCAAAGATCGTGTCTTCTCTACCCTCTTGCATGCATGCATTGATCTTCTATCAACACCTAAATGTGTATACAAGGTCCATAATTTAGTTAGAGATCATCTAAGGTAACATATTAAATACAAATTTAAGATTCAATTTAAAAATATGAACAAATTAATTTATATATACCTGATACCTCCCAAAACACTCTAAGGGCCCGTTTGGTTGCAAGCGTAGGAATTGAGAATTAGAATAGAAAATTTGAATGAGAATGGAGAATGAAGAATAGGAATGGACAAATGCAATCCAATTTTGTTTATCCCTTGTTTGGTTATGCAAGCTTAAATTGGAATAGGGTTAACTCGCAATTGGCGCCATTTGAAAATATTTCTAAAGATGCAATCGGCGCCATTGGAAAAT
The DNA here is from genome assembly GCA_028749045.1 of Cupressus sempervirens. Lineage (NCBI taxonomy): Eukaryota > Viridiplantae > Streptophyta > Pinopsida > Cupressales > Cupressaceae > Cupressus > Cupressus sempervirens. The sequence continues at coordinate 621,305,975 of CM053783.1, forward strand.
CGCTGAAATATTTGAAAATATTGAAAAAAAAGTTCCAGTGCTCACCCTAGGTTAAAGAGGATTTGAAAATTTAATCAAATTTGAGAAAGTTAAAATGAATGCAAGAATAGCAATTCCAATTATAGGTATTTTTTGGAATGGACAAAAGCTCATTTTGGAGCTAAAATGAGAATACGTATTTCTATTCCCTATTCCTATTCAACGCACCAAACAAAGAATACAAATCATATTCTAATTTCTTATTCCTATTCTGGTTGTATTCTAGCAACCAAACGGGCCCTAAATGGTATGACTTGATCCGCTTCTGATGACGTGTTATCTATATTTATTGGCACCGAAAAATGTGTTTTTCACCACTCAACCACATCATGAGCATTATTAATGTGATATCCTTTATAGTCCATTTGATACTTTCTTAAAGCACGTTTGATACAAGCTCCTGCACCATCATGTTCACCCTTTCCATGTCCACTCTCAAAAAAACTCCAAATGTGTGGTATATTAAGGTATCAATGATATCTACATAATGCATAAAATGGTCTAGCTGATTTAAATTGTGCTGCACATCCATCTGACCATACCAAATGTTTTTCTATTTTAATGTTTTTGTTTTTCAAATATTCAAAAAATGTCTTAAAACAATGTTCCACAAAATGTGTGTCATGTTCTTTGTCATCACTAATATAAAAGTGATACTCTTTTTTAATGACTCGTGCTTGATTTGTACTTTCCACACCATCCAGATCAATTTGTGCATGTCGATAAGACACTTGAACCATAATAGTAACCTGCTCTGTATAGTAGTATTCTGCTTGAAGTTGTTTTTGAGATACGAAAGAGTAATTCTCTGCAAAGTCAACAACAGATAGAATTGTTCCGAGTGGGAAAGTTTCTCTTAGTGTTTGAAATTGTTCTGCTTGCCACTTAGCAAAAAATGCATGGCGTATATATGGTTGAATCAATTTACAAAAATTTGACATAAATTCTCTAGCCGATATCTCATCCTCTACATATTCTAACCTTGTTGATTCTTTTTCAGCTTTTATTTCTGACTTTATGTACTTATATCTCTTACATTTTACCATCCTTGTCATATTAGTATCTTCTTCTCTCAAAGAAAATTTAGTCAAGTTACCACATGTTTCACAAGTTCCTCTTATGCAATCTATTTCACGGACACAATCATTTGGTTTGTCACATAAGATTGATGTTATGAATTGACTCAATCGTTTAGGAAAAGTATTTTGAGAAGTTTCACCACTTTCTTCTATCATCTTTCGAAACCCTTCATAGTACACATCAAATTCAACATGATATCGACAACAACATGTTTCAAAAGATTTATTTATCTTCACAAAATAGGGCTTCAATCTTTCAAACATTGTTTGTCCAATCTTTATGTTAGGATTTAAATTACAAAATGAGAGATACAATTCATGTTGAGTGACATCCAACCAATGTTTTGCATGTTGAATATATTCCTTAGGCCCAATCCTCTGCTTGATGATATCTCTTCTATTTGGTGAAGGATGAGTATTATCAATCCAAAATTGAATAACTAAGTTCTTAACTATTTCCCCAATCATGTCAGATCGAGGAGCTCTACACATTAGTGCCCAATTGCCTTCTAATGTACTATCATTCAAATTGTTTCTCCTTTTCAGATAATGTAGTACTGTCTTTCGACTATACCCAAAATGAGATGATAATGAAGAGATCTGTCTATTTTGGGATGTTTTCTTATTTAAAATAGATGTCAGTATCACTCTTCGTGCAATGGATTTATCTGCAGATCTAGTTTTTTTCCCAATGGAATGTAACCCTTCCTTAACACTTTCAACAATATCTTTTTGTAGTTTAGAAGTCCTCATCTTTTTTATACTTGTATCTATACCCAATAGTCTCAGTGGCTCTTTTAATTCATCTTTGAGAAGTAAAATTGATAATAGTTGAGTTTTCTCCACTGTTGATAGATTCTCAAATTGTGCAATTATGTCTTTAGACTTTTTATTCAATTTCCTCTTCGTAGAATGTGTAGGTTGATTAGCATATTCTCTCAATGTTTCCACATCCATTTCAATTAAATGATCTATGTTTCTATGATTAATTTTTCTCTTCAATCTTTGAGCTAAATTAACATTCTCATTTGTTGTTTGATCTCGGGCTACACAAGAAAAAATGAAACAAAGTCTTAAGATACAATCCCTTTAGGGGACATATATGTATACATATATACATGTTTAACTCAAGAGTGAAATATTATGTACTTGATTAAATTATCTAACCTTCAGATGGTCCTTCTTCAATATCCATTGCTTCATCTTCAATTTCCTCATGTCCAACATTTTCATCATCTACTAGAATTGCATGTGCATGATATAACAAATAAAATCAAGTAAGTTTATAAGGGGAAATATCGCTCACGAAATTTAAAAATTAAAGATATAAAGTTTGATAGAGACCTAGAATTCTAGAAAGATCTATATTATATACTTGCAAGAGATGCACATGTACCTGTTTGAACTTGGGATGAACCTTCTCCAATGTCGGTAGGTTGGCCTGGTTGACTACGTCCTAAATAAATTCATTTATTTAATTTTAATCATAATCTAATAAACCTTAATGGACTATAAATTATTAACATAATTGAATAAACAAGGTAATTCCCATGCTAAATAAATTCATAATTTAAATTTATTCATAATGTAATATTTACCCTAAGGACTAATATGGACATAATTGGATAAACCCTAATGGCCTAAATATGAACATAATTTCAAATAAACTCTTAATATTAAGTTAATCTAGTAATGCTAATTTAAGATAAATATGATATTCCTAATTGGATTTAAACCCTAATCCTAACTAAATAAACTAATTAAATACATTGGAAAAAAGATTGTGCATGTGTACCTGATCTAAGATAGTATCTTGCTAGCATTTTTTGACGATTTTCATCTTCTTGTTCCTTAGTTCTTCTTCGTGCATATTTACTTGCTCTTTTATCTTTATTGCCCATGTCGTAAATTCTTCCTCCAAAATTTGAAAATAGGTTGAAGTTTGTCAAATATTTCTTTCTACCCAATTCAAAAGCCAATAACTTGATTTCACATAAATGCAAATTGTAAAAAATGAAACTCATATTTATATACAAATTTTTTTTAAAAAAAAACCTCTTTATTAGCTGAATAGGGAAAAATCCTAAGGAGCCGACTAGAAAAACACCCCTATGGTCGGCTTCTAAGGGGTTACCCCGCTTTCCTAGTTTCGATCGAAACTAGGTGGATAGTTTCGATCGGAACTATGTAAGCGGTTTGCTAACTACGCGGTTAAGCTGCCAATAGTTTTGATAGAAACTAAGAAATTTTGTTTCTATCGAAAGTTTGTAAAATAGTTTCGATAGAAACTAGCTAGTTAGAAGCCCCCATGAATAGTTTGAAGTTTTTTCAATGATTTCCTTTCTTCGGAGCTGAATTACCAAGTTCAAATGGAGCACTAAAGACTTGAAATTGTACATAATTGAAGTACTCTGAACTAGCTTTCTGATGACTATGAATTTGGTGCTTTTCAAATTTTTAAGGTATATATTTTTTAACATGAATTAAATATAGGTTTATTGTAAAAAATAAACTAAGATATTCAATGCTCATGGACAAATAGTAAATATAAAAATAAAATTTTTGAAAAATAAATACGGTCTCCGTATTTGAGTCACCTTTCAATCAAATTTTACTTTTTAAAAATTGGGTAAATATATAATAAGTTACATGTGTCAAAAGCCACCTATGTCTAAATTAGTGTTATGCCAACTTTAAACTACAATAAAATATGAAATACTAATGATAAAGATATAAGACCAACTCTACAGTTTAGGTATGGATGTTAACAAACTAAATTCAAAAGAATCACATTGATATCTATTGTAGAAAAAAAGTTGTGTGTCAAAAACAGTGTCACTCTTTAAAAATCAGGTTTTTGATATCATACCAATTTTTGTAGGAGAAAAAATAATTCAATAAAATCAATTTAAAAAAAAAAAAAAAAAAAAGATTTAGAATCTAGACACAAAATCCTAAAAGACTCTAGTTTACTTCATCTTCAAATTCCTAACCATTAAACGGGAATTTGCATTTGAAAGTGAACGTTTTCTTAAAAATTCAGAGTTCAGTGTCAGTTTAGGCAAAAAAGTGTAACCCACTATTGTGGTTTCACCCTATATAATTGGATTTTCTATATAGAGGCACATTTTGGGCATTTCACATCTTTGTTTTCTAGTGCCAATTTTTGTTGCATATTGGCATTGGGTTTTATAATTGCTAGTGATATATATATATATTGAGCAACGATGGATAGAATTTGTGTCTTGTTTATTGCCATGTGGTTGTAGCTTTCAAACACCATTATTGATGCTTTCCCAAGCTGCTCCAATCACAAATATGGGCATCTAGAAACTGATAAGAAGTCTAGTTTAAATGTCATTATCTTGGCATTTAAAGGGCTATAGTATTGGAGCCATTGTTGGCATTGTCAGTGACTGCCGAAGGATGTGGGCCTTTCTTGTACAAGCTATGATTGGTGTCATTTAAAGGCCAAGGTGGAATGTATTCAATCTGCTTGAAATTGGAATTATATCAAACATTCAGATTCCCCTTATATTCAATTGTAATTTCAATTTGTGAAGCAATAATTTGCAAGTCATTTATTGCAAGATTGTTTAGAATTTGATATTTAACATTATTAGTTTTGAGTTATTTACTTTCATATTCTTGTATTTGATATACACCAAAAAATTCATATATTTTGAAAAAAAATACACAAGATCGCAAGACATTTCCAAACAAAAATAATCTTATCCAACATTATAGTAGTGTGAGCTAGTCAGGTTATTATAGTGGTATCGGAGCGGTTTCTTGCCATCTTGTGGGGTAGGAAATTTATTTTATTTTTAGATTTTTTGTTTCATTGGAGTGACCAAAACTCTAGCATTCTCTAGCCATGGACAAACATATGAGGACTGGTAGTTCTAGAAGCCAATGGAGTAATGATGAAGTTAGCACAAAAATGAATGCTTTGCAGGAGAGTATGGATAAACTTAAGCTTCATCAACAAAGGTTGGTAGAAAGCTTGTTGGATCTAGAGACAGTCAAGAGGACAACGAGGTATATGGTTTCCACCTTTAGAAGGCTGATATCGACGTTGCAGGGAAGAAAGCTTGAGTTTTCCCTGATAGGTGTCCATGATGTAGATGTACCTTTATTTAGTATAACACTTGCTAGTCCTATCCACAGTGCTTGTGATCAACTTATTTCACAAGGACATGTGAATGTGCCAGTGCCCTTGGTAGATAGCAGCACTGGGCTTTAGTAGGTTGAGGCTCCCAGAGTAGTCACTACAGTTCGTTTAGAGGTAGCTAATGCTGTAGTTGTCATTGACTATTTATAGTCTCCCAAGGAGGGAGTTGTTATTGGAGACTTATATGTTAGCTATCTAGTGTTGCTCTAGTGTAGGAAGTAGTTGCTTCCTTAGATGGGACCGAGGCACGTATGGAGTCACCTGGCTATGATGTTGGTGATCTGGGTGTTATAGTGGAGTTAGTAGATGTGGGTTCTTGCTCTAGTATTATTGATTCATAGCTCGACATTGAGTCGTGTGCAAAGCCAGGTGTTTGTAGTTGAGGCTTTATCAGGAGATGTCGGTCCAGATAGTATGGACATAACTGATGATCCATTTGATGATGCTATGAGCTACATTGGGTATGATAGCCTTTTCCAGCTATCGGGTGATGACTCCAAGGAGGTTTTGGATGGGTCCTAGGATTGGTATTTACAAGATCTTATTATTGAGGTGGAAGCTAAGATATGTAAGGAGATTGATACTACTAGAGCCTCCATTGCTTCAGAGGAGGTTTCGGTTGAGGTGTTGAGTAGTTGTGCCTCGATTGTATATGTCTGTGGGGCTAGTAGCACACATGTAGTGAGTAATCTTGTGGTGGTTAGTTCTGATTCAGTTTCCTATCATAGTGTACTTAGTGAGATAGAGAGCTTGCATACGAGGCAAGGGTTTTAAAGGCATCATGTGAGTGGTCAACTAAAGATGAGTGATAGTGACATTTCTTCAACCCTTGAGCATTATGATGCTATCCATCATATGCTAGCTACATTTGGTTGGGGTGCTCCTACGTCAAATGAGCACAATGATAGTAGTCTTTCCCTAGCAGAGATTTATGTTCTTTGAGAGGCTATCAAGATCTTGAAGCATAGTTACTCTTAGTTTGTTGCTGACAAGGATTACTTTCTAGAGTGGGGTAGCACCTCTTATGAGGCATTGTAAGGGAAAGAGGAGACTGAGTGCACCCAGGAGCTTGAGGTGACTATGGACTCTCTTCAATAGACTTAGTTGGCTCTTTAAGAGTCACAATTATAGTTGGATGAGGTTACCATGGAGTTAGAGCGAGTATAATTGACACCACCCTCAGACCTTGTTGAGCTACATATTTTGGTTGGTAGTGTTTGCTTCTGCGATTGGGGATGATGTGGCAGACACATCCATCTAGGATATGGGTACAATAGGTATGAATAAGGTAAGAATCAATGGAGTTGAGCTTTCATGTTGATTTTATTCCTTTTCCTCGAAGCAAATCTATTTCTTCATCTCATAAAGATGATTGGATAGTTAGCAATGCCACATTTTTAGAGGGATCAGTTGTGGGTCATAGGGGAGTAGGTTGATGCTTCCAGATATAATTTCTATTGCACAGAGTCCTTCATCGAGCATCTATTGGAGAGTTTAGATGTGTGGGAGGATTCATACAGAGTCTATGAGGATGCTCTCATCTGAGGCTCTTGTGATATTCAAAGGTTGGTGGGAAAGATTGTAGAGACTCTGACTACTATATTTCTTCACAGGGGTTTGATGGTTGGATTTGTTGAGAGGATTGACCATGATCCCACCCAACTAGTAGTTTAGAGTCAGAGAATGGAGTCATCTTTTGATTCCTAGTTTGATACTAATGAGCCCTTGACAAAGATTAGGATTTTTTATCAACATTACAATGCGAGGAGTGCTCATCACTTTTTATTTGACCCACAAGTAGAGAATTTGGTTTCACATCAATGTGGGTTGGCTCTAGTTTCATACCATCCATTATGAGATGGGTTAGCTCCATCTTTTCCAGATGGGATTTATAGTTGCAAGTTAGACCCCTTGTAGTATCTACACACCTTAGACAATTTGGTAGAGGTAGGAGTTGGTGGTAGTGTTTCAGGTACCTATGATTGTTACCATCTCCATAGTGGAGTTGGGTGTGAGTGTCAATTTGATGGGGACTCAAGTGTGGAAAGAGTTAGTATTTCAATTGGGTTGAGTTCCAATCAATTTTTCCTTCATCAGCACCTAGGGTCAGTTTTCAAATGATTCTGATGTTGATGTCCATTATTTGGGTGTTGGTGCTATAGGAGTTGCTTTTATACAACAAGTTGTGCAAGGAGGGAATTGAACAGCTAGGGCCAAAGACATGCCTAATTATCCATCCACCTGGTTGAGTAAACAAAACAAAATAAAATACATAGAGAACACCAAGGAGAGAGAGAACAAAAACTTGTGTTGATTCATCAAGTTATTAGCATACATGCCCAGCTGTAAGGCCTTTTGGGTTATGGCCATATACAAAATATAACTTCAAGATCTATGATCCAACTTCAAATTCACAATTCTAGAAACATCTGCTCTAACTCTCTAAGTCCTCCCTCTAAACTAAACCAAATACCTCTACTTATACTTGCCAAAATGGCTTACAAAAGATTCTAGAACATTACATAAAAGAAAGGCTAACCTCAAAACGATCAACACTTATCCCTAGACAAGATCCTATCATTAAATTCTTGATCCAAATTAAATACAAGAGTTGGCTCTAACTAAGAACCAAACAAAAACAAAATAATCAAAGAAGGACCTGAGAATCAACAAACAACAAGTTCACTCGGTGCATGAAGGAATACTCGATCAGCTTAGAAAAACTTGGTTAACCCTAAAGGAACTCAGTAAACATTGATCAGCTTAGTCAACATTGAACCACTCGACCAACACTGCACTCGGCAAAGACTACAACTCGGTAAGTTCTTAAAGAACTTAGTCAAAACTGCAAGACAAGCACATATGAACTCGATTAACTCTGGAGAGCTTGGTCAACATAGTTGGAACTTGGTTAAACAACCAGAATGAAAAAATGTGTAGGATTCTAACGCAACCCAGGATTGCTCCTGCATCAACAAGGACAATATGTAGTTCTACCTTTGGGATCTAGGTGGGCTGTGATGTTCATTTTCGTCCAAGATTTCTTGGAGACAAGCAATCTTAGGGAGGGAGGACTATAATGTCCCTATTTTTAGCAGGTTTCTATAGTTGGCTTGGTCAATTGACCATCGCGACCCTCGTGAGATGACAATGGTATTTGAGGGTTTCAATTGTGGGTTATAGGCTTTTCAACAACCTATGGTGTGTTTTGTCTCCATTTGAGGGACTTACTATTTATAATAAGTCAATATGTTGGTTCCAATGAGCTCAATTGAGTTAGAAGAGTTGAATGATGCTCTCAATTTTTATTTCAGACTTCTGTGTTAAGGTTGCAGCTTCTGTTGAATTGATTTTATCATGAGATACCTTGTTGATGGTAAATCATCTTTAAGATAAATATCTTACATATATAATATATATTATATATGTAATATAATATATATTATATATTATTATATAATAATATAATAATATATTACATACATGGTTAATAATATTACATATGGTTATTTATATAATTAGTATATTAACTAATGATGATTAACTATAAAGACATGTCTCTTCATGAGGCATGACTCCTCTCAGATTTATGAGTCTTCAAATTTGCATTTAGAAGACATCAATCACATTGGCAATGTTAGTACATTTGCAAAAAATGATCCATGTTACTCAACATGGTATTAGAGCCACCTAGAAATGTAAACAAGTCTTTGAAGAATGGAAGCTTGCAAACATGATGTGAAATTAGGTCATGCCTTCTACATTTTCACACCTAGATCTAGCCTCAGTGAAGTTGGAAATAAAGAGTTCAAGATCCTACTTGAAGAAGGCAAATTGGGTCACCTTTTTTACCACAATCAGATATCTAACAAATCTATATATGTTGAGCCAGTGCTTGAAACCATTAGAAATATTATGAGGATGGCTTTGCAGACAGATCTTAGAGAGAGAATGATTGCACTCAATATTTTGCATATCACAGAAATCAACACTAGTGCATAACATTGATAATAATTTTTGACTAATAGTGCAATGACAATGATTTATCTGAAGTTGCAACACTTACATAAGTACTACCTAGCCTAGTATCGTCACTATCTCACTCAGGAAGTCAAAGTATTGAACATCACTTTTGCAAAGGCAAGGTGAATAAAGGTTCCAACTAGACAATCACTTTGATTAGTCTGCCTTCTTCCCGAGATGAACTTCACCCAAGAAGGTGTTGTCCTACTTAGCTTGTTCTTTGATGGAATTACTGTAGTGACTAAAAATAGGATTTTCAATCTCACCCCCTTAAGCAAGTACATGAAAGAGATGTGTGTTAAACATAAGGAGGTCATTGTCCAAAGTGGTCCATATCAACACGGTGAGTAGGAATCGATTAAGGAAGAGCAAAAGAATAAATTTGTAGATGATACAATGACTCAACACAAGAAGTCAACACTAGACAATTCTTAATCATCTTAGCCCATGTTGCATTGGATCAAACCAGAGGAATAGAGAATGGAGGGAAACTAATACATATCTAGTGAAAGAACAGTGACTGATAAGGAGCAATTCAGATATGACAAACAATGTATTTGACCAAGCCTAAATCTGAACACTTCTATTATTAATCAAAGGAAGATGAACAAAAGACATCAAAATATCCAAACAAAAGGTAATACTAATTAGGAAGGTATATGTTTTAGCCTCAATTGTTTTACATGGGAAAGAGAGGTAAATATGGAATCACATGATCATATCAAGTCAAGTACATTGAATAAGGTATGAAATGCTTCTCCTTATTATTTTTCATAAAATGATGGATATGGTGTTGGTTACATGTATTATTTTACAAATTTGAAACTAGAATTAGCGAGTTTCTATAGCGTAATTTCTACTTGTGCGAAGAAGGGAATATTAGTAGTAGTATTGTGATTTGCACACAAAACAAGAAAGCGTAGCCAAGGCACTTAATTGGTGGCCCAAGTGTTTAAAATGAATACAAGATACACTCATAATGGATATCATTGCATCTGAACAAACACTTTGAATTCATGAATTTTTAGTGGTTGTTTTAATTGCCCTAAAATACACATGCAAATTTTCAAAGCATTGATATAGTAATGATAAATTGTATATCTCGTTTCCATTCTATTCCAAGAACAAAAGATGCAAAAATGCAAGTGAGTCAAATAAAGTATTGGAAGCATTAATAATGTGCATTACTGAGATGTCACCTCGTAGAATATGATGATGCATGATATATACAAAGTGTATTTGCTAATGAGATACGACAATGTCAACCAACATTATCCTTGCCCATGCCATAAGAGGGATGATTCTTTCCAAAGAAGAAAGTCACAAAGAAGTTTTTCATATTTGATGTGATATATAATCGTTTGATAATATGAGTCAAAATTTTACATTGTGGGGGAGGAATAAAAATCAATGTTCGATTCCCACTTGAACCATCTTTAAAAGGGAGATGTTCCATTCATGTAGAGATAAGTATTTCTTATCTTGAGTATTACATTTATCTACTCGTTGTATTCTTTCTATTATTTTTATTTCTATACATACTATAAAGAGCTATCTACCTTGATCTTTTCCTTTGTTTTTGAGGACATTCTTGCAAGAAAAGAAGATTGGTGTATTAGGCATGCTACCAAATATTATGCAGACTCAGTCTTATGGCAGAAACTCTAAAGAAGTTATGATTGAGAATTCATTAGTCATCTAGAAGCAAATATTCTTGATGATTGAGATTATGAGTATTCTTCCATTAAGAGGGAGTCTAACACTTCTTCAAAGGCAATGTAGGAATTCAAAAGATTGATACTTAGCAGGAGTTTGAAAAAATAAATGTGTGTGACTTCATAGTTTTTATGGGCTTACCAATGTGTACATCATGAGGAAATAACAACTTATCACTAGAAAGTCGAAAAATTCATATCAAATTCAAAGGGAGTTCAACAGGCATCCTTGGGTGAAGAGAGCTTCTAATGGAGTAACTATAGGACCAAACTTCATAGGATCATTATTTAGAAGGAGAATTTTGAGGTGCAATCCTTTGTAAATGATATCTTCTCTATCAGGAAAAGTTATAGGTAAAATTTATTGTAATGCATTCTTCTCTATGAGATAGAATTGAGGTGAAACCTTTGTACCACCCTTTGACTGGGCTCATGGTGGTTACTATTTCACATATGATATGTAAAGAAAGGTGACAAACTTTTATTGGCATATATAAATAGAAGGTAACCATTATAAGATGACAATCTTATAAATGGTAGACCTATTATCATGATAGACTTCATTAAATTGTTGTCCCAGAGTGCTGAAAATCATGATAATGAATAGACAAAAGGTAACCATTGTAAGGTTGCAATCTTATAAATGGTAGACCTACTATTATGGTTATTTGGGCCAGATTTTGTTGAACACCATGATAAACAACTTGTTATGGTTCTTTGGGCTGGATGTTGCCAGACACCATAGTTACTACTATAGACCACACTTAAGGTGGTGTTTTTAAAAGTTATGGAAATTGCTTGAATTCTGAATTATGAAAGGTGAGAAATTTAGCTTCAATCTAAATTGAATATCATACTAAGATGATATATCTCTTCTTATTCTTGAGAGCATAATCTGTTCTATAAATCCTCCCCAACTAAGAGGGAGTGTTAAGGTTGTAGATTCTGTTAGATTGATTTTATCGTGAGATACCTTGGTGATGGTAAATCATCTTTAAGATAAATATCTTATATATATTATATATGTAATATAATACATATTATATATATTATACATTATATATTATTACATAATAATATAAGAATATATTACATATATGGCTAACATATTAATTTTACATATGGTTATTTATATAATTAATATATTAACTAATGATGATAAACCATAGAGACATGTCTCCTCTCATATTTATGAGTCTTCAAATCTGTATTTGGAAGACATCAATCACATTGGCAATGTTATAGTACATTTGCAGAAAATGGTCAATGTTACTCAACCTTCTGGTTTGGGCTCCATAAATCTTGTAGGGAGCGTCTATTTATAGTAAGTCAACCTATTAGGTTCATTCATTGTCTTTCATCATTAGGATCACTTAGGTGTTGTCAGATTTTGATTCTGATGCTTTTTTCAGTTATTTTCACAAGATAGGTGAATTATTATTATACATCTAAATACGCTGAGGTTGTTATTTTTAATGTTGTTGTTTGTTGGTCACCTCAGTATCATAGCTCGTTGAAACTAGGATGAAAAGTTTTAAATTGTGGGAACAAGAAACAATGGTCTTGAGTGTTAGAATATTAAGTTATGGTGGAAAAGGTATTTTTTGGAGCCAAAAGCAATTAATAAATCATATCAATGGCACTTTACTATATTTTAATGTTGTGAGTGGGAAGCTTCTTAAGTGAAGTTCATTTGGAAACTTGTGTCATTTTAAGATTATAAATATTAGGCCATTTGATGGGAAAGGCTTCCAATTATTTGATTATCTTATCTTTCTTTGTTGTCTTTTTGACACTTCTGAAGTTCTAATTTTTGTGCCCTTGCTGAAGTATTGTAGATTAGGTTTGGGATCTACAGTTGAATTATTGTAGATTTAATTTTGAGAATTATTTCGAGATTGGTTGGTAAATTGTGCTAAGGTATACGATTTGTCATTCCTCTTGATTGTTGCTACTATTTCTAAGGAGAGGGTTTTAGCTAGTTGAATTTGTGAAGGAAATTTGAGGTATTATTGATAATTGCATCTGCTATATAGAGACACGATTTGGGCATTTCACATCTCTATTTTTGAGTGTCGATTTTTGTTGCATATTGGTATTGGGTTTTCTAATTACTGGTGATATATATATATATATATATAGGGCAATGTTAGATAGAATTTGTGTCCTATTCATTCCCACGCGGTTGTAGCTTTCAAACATCATTATTGGTGCTTTCCCAAGCTGCTACAATCACAAATCAAGGCATCTAGAAACTGATTAGAAGTCTGGTTTTAATGCCATTATCTGGGCATTTAAAGGGTTGTAGTATTGGAGCCATTCTTGACATTGTTGGTGATTACTGAAGGATGTGGGCCTTTCATATACAGGCTATGATTGGTGTAATTTAAAGCTCAAGGTGGAATGTGTTCAATTTCAGCAAATTGGAGTTATATCAAACATTTCAGGTTCCACTTATATCAGTTGCAATTTTCAATTTGTGAAGCAATTAATTTGCAAGTCATTAATTACAAGATTGTTTAGAATTTGATATTTGGCATTATTAGTTGTGAGTTATCTACTTGGATATTCCCATCTTTGATATACACCAAAAAATTCATATACTCTTAAAAAAACACAACATTGCAAGACATTTCAAAACAAAAACAATCTAAGCCAACACTACACTAGTGTGAGCCAGTTGGATTATTACACCCTCCCACTCAGAGTTTGAAATCACATGACACTTCTACTTATGTCCCATAGGCACACTATCAACATCCAAATGTCACCAGTAAAACATAGGAGGCTCATCAGGTGCCAAAGTGCCCTCTGAATTCACTTCTAGTTCAACAGGTGGAACTTACATGTGGGTAGCATCCAAAAATAGCCCAATAGTATAACACAATATAGAAGGTCCTATGCTAAAATGTGAGAAACTCATGCACCCTCTCTACCAGTAGCAATGCCCAATCATACATGATACCGACCCTGATGTTGTTCATGAGAAGAATCTGTATAAGGGTAATATCAGATGCACTACTCGAACCAATAAGCCTACTCTTCACCACATCCATGAGAAAACACCACTCTCCTTCTATAATAAATGATTTCTTCACCTTGCAGCTCTAAGAAGCACTCGAAACTGAACCCATCTCCGCTAGTGTGAGGTTCGTTGAGACCAATTTTATCAAATACTCTTTTCTTTTCTTTGGTCATTTTCTTTGCCTTCATATCTATTTTATTTTCATTTCATCTAGTAATACCAAACACTAGTGAATTCAACAATTGTGAATGACACTTGTTGTCACAAAATTTTGCACCCTTGTCCAAAGTTTTTACCTAAGGACAACCTTGTGAAACATGGAAACAACCTCCAAACTGTGGGACTTGAATTGTGAGGTTGAGTCTCCAGAGAAGGCTGACTTCCTTTACTATCAGGGTGCACCTAACTACTTTTGGAGAGGAAAAGGGAGAAGGAATGCATAGAAGCAAATCTACCTATTCTAACCTAAGGGGGGTGATGTACCAAAAATAGAGTGTTCAAACCAATCTCTACCCATACATGCATTATTGAACCATCATGACACAAAAAGATATACACATCCAGACTTGCTTTAATCTAACAATCACATGCAGATCAGAAAAACCCAAATGAATGACACAAGGAAAGAGAGGATTCACTTATATACCATTCATAGGTCAAAAGAGATATAGTCATGCAAGATTGCAGATATCTACAATACACCAATGAGAGGCAAATAGTTCTTGCACTTCACATCAATAGCTGAAGGAGATAAGAATGCCATACAATTCAAAGGCAAATGGTATTTACAGTGAAATTGCAGAGCAATATCAGAGAAAATAGAGAAGAGTCGACCTCAACAAAATCTACAAAAATTGCCTTTATAGCTTAGTCATAACTGAGATGTTCTCTAACTGAAGTTACTCCACAACCACTGCCATTATGTCTCTTTAGAGCTCTGGAGAAAATCTGATCTAGGCACAAATTTAGATACAATGAAATATGATATTTTGTTGAAACAAGGCCCTAACAGAAACGATGCCATTAAACCATTTTGACCTAGTAGATGGATAAACTAGGGTGGTGGAGTGTTCTCTTGCTATTTACTGGGTTCAACATTCATTCGAGAGTAGTTGGAATTGATCGTGAGGATAAAATCTTGCAAGAAAACTTGATTTTCATCATTTTTGGCTCATTAATCAACAAAGTCAAAAAGTCAATTGAATCCTGCAACCAAAATGGGCCATGCGGGCCAATAATTTTATTTCATTTTGCCACCCAGTAAAGTCTCCACGCGATTGACCACATCTTCTCAATTAATTGAGCCACCTTCCCAACTTAACCACAACGCCATATAACCGTCAGCCTTAACTGTTAATGCCTTAGTCGGGCCCATAAGGACACGTGTCCTTCAGGCACTTTCTCGCATTGTTTAATTACCTTGCATCTTCATAATGTGGGAAAATTTTGATTGTTGATCTCTATAAGATCAATGATCATGAAAGATCTTCATTATACTGCACCTGCCCTTAATAATTCTGGGCCCACGAACTATTTAGCATACACCTTAGCATGACTTGGCCCCACCTGATATCACCTTGTGGCTTATGAAATCAACCTGACCTCATAAAGACACGCGGCAACGAGGTGCTTGCTTGCATTCCTTAACATCCTTGTATCTTCATAATGTGGGGAAGCGCCCACCGTAGATCTGTTTGCATCAGACGGTGGAAGGTACAAATTGAGAACATGTGGCAGCTTCAATGCCTAACTATAACTTTTATTCCTTTGGGCCCGCGAGGACATGTGGTTATCTAGCGCTTGCCCGCATTGTCAAGAAGTCTGACAAAACATAGAATGCGAGAAAGTGCCCACCAATCAAATTGTTAGCTCACCTAGTAGCTTCCCAACTTGTAGCCCACAAGAAGAACATGGGCCCACTTGCCACACGTCACAACGATGCTTCCTTGCATTATGTCAAGATTGCTTGTTTTGAGAAAGCAAGAAAGCACCCACCATAAATCTATGCAAGATCTAATGACGCGAAAAGTTGCGGGCCAGGGGAAACAAATTTAGGAAAATAGGAAATACCATAAAATCTTTATTTGTTTATCTTTCGTATTTCCAAGGCATTTAAATAATATTAAAGATGGTTAAAGACCATTGGGTGGGCTCAAGTATTTAAATTCAAATTTTTGGCGAGAGGCAAATATGGTTAACAACACCTTACGGTTGTACCCAAGATACTTGAAGGTACTGGTGTGTGTGAATCTACCAAAAGAATCAACAAGCATGCAAAGGGCACCTTCATAGTCACAGATGCAAAATATTGGAATTTGTATGGCTCAATGTGCTTTAACTTGCTTTATGTTTTTTTACCAAGTCTGTGTCTGGTGTCTCTTGCCATCATTTCCTACATTCTAATCCATTCAACCCTTTGAATACCACATTTTATGTTGTGATGTCCTCCTCCTGCGTGTGAGATTGCACCTAAACCTTTGGTCTCACCTTCTTCTTCCCTGAGTCCATGTTTGTTCTTCCTACAACTCCTACTCCTAAGAGAAAAACCTCTGCCTCTTTGTTTATGCCCAAAAAAATATTGGATGATAACTGTTGCAACTATTTTTTCCAATATTTCTTCATTACCTCTCCACAATCCATCAATAATAGTCTCTCCTTTGTGGTTTTGTGCCTACAAGTTTCATTATAAGTGTTTTGTCTGATACTCCAATCTTTAAGTAATCTAGGGTCTTCAACTATAGATATCTCTATGGTATAGACAAAAATATGGTAGTGTTGTGTGGTTTACCTTTGTGTGTGTGGTTCCCTTTATGTGTCCAAAACTTGTCTAGGAGGTTATGGAATCAGTGGCATCAAATTTTAAAATAAACAAGCTCTTCCTCTCTTGATTGCTAATTTTCTCATTTCACATGACACTATGCAATCTTACCCTATATACAATGGCTTTGCAATGTCACCCCTAGATCATCAAACACAATTCCCTTGCCTTTGGCACCACTTGTTCTGCAAATTTATTTTATATAACTGGACTTAAATCTAGTATTGTAATTGTATTATACCCCATACTATCATTTTATTCCCATGTGGCATTTTACTCCTCACCATATGTACTTTTTTCAATGGTGACTAGCAGATACATTCGGCCCTTCCTCTCGATGGAATCTTTGCCCTTTGTGTACCTCTATGATGCACTCTTATCGTGTATCTTGTAATCGATATTTTTTTACCAATGCATTACCCATATTTCCTTGTTTTATTTCATTGTAGTAGGTTTTGTTGCATGTATGTTTCTTAAATGATAAAAGTCTTTGATAGTCCATGTGGTCAACAACTCATACAATCATTGCACGATGTCCCTTTGTATAGTGTCTACTGGATGAGGAACATTGCATTGTATACATACAATGTGCACTGCACGGAGGCCAATGTATAGTGAGTTCCCTATTTTTTTTTCCTTTTTTTCTATTTTTATAGTTTTCTATAATAATACAATTTGTCTTATGTAGAGCCTCCTTCCAATACCCTGGGTCACCCTTCCACCTTTCTTTTCCTAGTAGGGATTCAAGTTCAACTCGTTTACCATGTCTAGGACCTCCCAGTTGTCAAGTATCCATAACTTAATAGCCTCTTTTTATCCAACTCCTCTCACCTTGTAGGGACTAAGCCACCTGACTTTGAATTTCCTTGGTTTGATTCCATTCATCCCATTATACTTTAGTATGAGCTTCCCTGAAGTGAACCAAATTTGTCTCCAATGTTTTTCATGCCACACCTTCCTCCTTTGTTGGGTTTTCTCGATCACCCATTACACCATCATTTGATGCCCATCCAACTTATTTAAGGTGTATAACCATTCCCTAAGGCTTTTTGTATCACCAAACCTATTCTCAATAGCTATCCATGGGCACAATAGCTTCCTAACCATATATCAATTGAAATGGCATATGCCTGGTGGTTACTTTGAACATCGTGTAGTAGGCCATAACATGGATCATATCTTCTCTTCCCAGTCTTCCTACTTTACTCCACATGACTTGTAGATTACTGACACCAAGATTTTTTTTGTGAGGCCATTCACTTGCAGGTAGTAAGGACTTCACAAGGAATGGATGATTTTGAATTCCATAATTAGACATTAGATGATGTGATTTACCAAGTGCCTCTCTTGGTCACTTGTCAATTGTATTGGAATATCATACCTTGTTATAATTTGTTCATAAATGAACTTGGTTATACTCAATGTGGAGTTGTCAAGTAGGGCTTATGCCTCTACACACTTGGTAAGGTGCTTTATTGCTACTATAGTATATATGCATTGTCTAGCTTTGCTAGCCATCAGTAGCCCATTAAAGTCTAGTCCACATCTCTCAAATAGCTCATGTGTCTTGGAGGGATTTGATAGCATGAAGTCATATTTTAATAGTTTCCTACCCCTATAACACATGTCACCACCCACATCCCATTCCATTTGTTGTTGTATAGCATAGGCCACCACAAACTTGTATGCAACACCTTCCTAGCCATCGTATTTGGTCCATGTGTCCACCCCTTGGGCCTTAATGTGCCTCCCTAAGGATGTTGTTGAATTATCCCTCCATGACACACCTTTGTAACACCTGATCTGATCCCATCTTGTACAGTAGCCCATTAATCTTTTGGAACATCCTACACTTAAGGCCTGGTTTCCTTTTCTCTCCAAGTGACATATCCCTTGGGGATTGTTATGCAAACAGGTACTCACCAAAACTTGTATACCATGCAAGCAATACAACAATATGAAACAAGTGAGAGTCTGGGAAGTCACCATTCACCCCCTATGATGGTTCCTCAGACTTTATACAGGAGACCTAGTTGACAATCACATGGCTCTTCCCCAATCATACAATGGTGGCAAAAATAAACATCGACAATAAGATAAAACATATGCTTACTCTCCCCTAAATGATGGGTTTTTTGACTTGGTACATTAACGGCTAGTGGTCCACATAGAAAGTGAATGGTGTTGCCAGAAAATAGTGTCAAAAATTTTGAACAGCATACACCATTCTAAGAGCCTCCCTCTTTTTTGTATTGTAGTTCTTCTCTGCATCAACAATTTGTTGGCAAAATAGACCAGATGGTCTAGCCCATGATCTCCCACGTATGCCAACGTGGCTCCAACTATAAAATTGGACGCATCCATGTACATGTTACTCTTTGCCCTAGTTCAAGTACACTAGTATTGGCACACCTACCAGCCTCATCTTTAATTCCTAAAAAGCTTCCACTTGCGTCATCCCCCAGGTGTACAACTCTCCCTTCCATGTCAGCGTATCCAACAACTATGATACTTGGGAAAATATTTTGATAGACCTCCTTAGTACCTGATGTGTTCGAGGAATAACTTTACCCATATGATGTCCATTGAAGCTTCCTTCTATACAATTACCCATACTTTGTGAGGGTCCATCTTGAGTCTTTCCTTAACACAATATGCCCTAGAAAATTTCCTTGTGGCACCATAAATCTACATTTCTTTGGGTTAAGTGTCACTCTAACTCTTTTACAACTCTTCATGCACTCCAAAAACACTATCAAGTGTGCATCTTATGCACTGTAGATGGACCAGTTGTCCCAAAACACTTTGAAAATTCAAACAAACATTTTGTCAAATATGTGAAGGATTATCCTATTATATGTGTACACACCATCCTCCACCAAGAATGTCGTCTACAATTTATCCTCCTTAGCGATAGATTTCTAATTGTGTCCTAAAAATCCACCATGAATGAATAGATTTCATGTCCTGTCACCTCTTTGACGATGCTATCTATGAAGGTGATTGGAAAGGAGTCTTTAACAGTGACGTAGGACCCCATTGAGCCATTTCAAATATGCACAAGAAAATTTGGTTTGCCTCCAACAACAATATAACTAAGGGAGATGTCCATTCACTTGTATGCACTCTGAAAATGATACTTACGTCCAACATGCATTCTATCTCTTCGTTGACACGTGTGACATAGTTTTTCTTCATTTGGTATAGTTTCTTTTGTACCAATACAGCTCCAAGTACCAATGGGATGAGGTGCACACAATTACAGAGATATTCCCTTGAGATCTTTATACATCTATGCAAATACATCTTTATACTCCATAAAGAATTTGAATGTTGCAACTTTCAGAATTGGGTTCCAGTCATCCCCCACGAGGATTTTTTTGAATTTGCCTCATTATTGAGGCTTGTGAAGGCTCCTAGAATTGGCTTCTTCATTTATATTGGTGTGTGGGTGTCTTGTTCACTCAGGCCTCTGCTTTTGTACACTCTTTGTATGTTGGTGGGAACAAGTCCTTCTATGCCCTTTCCTCCACCCAAAGCATGTTACAATGGAAAAATTATTAATCTTCCATATGCTAATGGCATAGTTTATTCATTGAATCTACAGATCAGTCTCTGAGCATCCATCCAATTCTAGGAAATCTTCCTCATTAGGGTCCATCCTAGGCTTCCCCTCACCTTTCTCATCTATACCTCCTTTAGATTTTGACTCTGATGAGGATATCAGATCATCACTTAGCATCTATGTTTTGAGATCAATGGTAAACTTTCTCCCACCTTTCTCCATCAATAAGGTGTTTACTTTCGAAATGTGGTTCACTTTTGCTACCACCCTCTCTTAAGGAGTAGCCCTTCTTCTTGAGTGGGATTACCAAAGAGTCCAACACAATCACTAAGTGCCAATCATTACTCTATATGAAATCAAAATCCAAATCGACTTGATATCATGTTGATCTACATCCACTAGGTGAAAAGTTGGTGGCCATAGTATAGGTTATCCCAACTTCTTTCATGTGTCCTCGGGAAACATGTTAATGCCAGACCCTTTGTGCATGATGGTATCTATCAGAATGGTGCCGAGAATGCCCATCTCAATGAACACAGGAAGTCTACCAATATTAACCACCAACAACATCAAGCCTATTAAAGGGCTGACATAATCCTCTATATGGTCTACATGGTGTATTGTATGCTTTGGAACCGCTACAGTGATTAGGAGGGTTATGTGTAATTGTGGTATATTTTCCATGTCTTTGAGTCTAACTGGGACTTCTATCCACATTGTTTTCCTTTAAATGTGTTGCTCAACCTCTGTCCGCAATGAAGTACTTCCATTTCATGTGTTTCCCTCCTTTCAAGTATTATTTCTTTCTTGATGCCGGCCTTGGCATCTTGTACTCTTTGCTCCTTTGTACAATGGTTCAGGTATGTAGCCTTATTTTCTTGTGCATGGGTAACTACAAAAACCTCTTCCTTAGTGCCCACCTTCTCAATGTTTAAAAAATTAACACGCAACTTCAGATAATTGGCATCCTTGTGGTCCTCTAGGTTACATCATCTACATAGAAGTTGTGGTGTTTTCTCTCTCAAATAGTTGCGAGAAATATGTCCCCATTGATTGCATGTGTAGCATTAGATCATTGGTCATCCTTTTGCATTGTATTGGATGCAGCTCCAAATATTATTGTTATTGTTATTATTATTATTCCTTCCTCCATGCCATTTGTTCAGCTAGCTACCAAACGATGCCATGGTGTTATTCAATTGAGGTTTGGTCATTGTTGTGGATGTAGATTGCTCTTGTGTGAATAACACTAGTTGACCACAAGTTTTCATGTTACATGGGCATTCCTTAGTGGAATGTCCCATTAAAAGTTCTTCGGACATGTACCCTTGGCATGGCCCTCCTCACATTCGGTACACCATAAATCATCATCCTCATTTATAATCATACTACCCTTCATTGTTTAGAATTCTCACAACATTCTCAACATATCATTTTGAAGAGCTTAAACCTTCTTGTTGGATTCCTTGTTGTTCCTATAGTCCAAGAAATCATCATAATTAAATGACCCTTGCTTCTTTTCTTGGCAGTTTTGTTCTTGCTCTCTAAGTTCATTGCCCTACTGTATGCCTTTGTATACAATGACGAGAGAAAGATCTTCATCTTATTTTTTAAGTAAAGTTTCAAGCCTTTAATGAGCCATTGTTTCTCCAAGCTATCAGTTGGTTGACTATCCACCTTTCCATAAATTGCTTCCATTGTCGATTGCACACTCTAATGGTCTCATCTCTGGCTTGCTTTGTATTATAGATCTCTTTTGAGATCTCATTGTCTCGAAGTAGTCAGAATTCTATTTGGAATTACCTTTTTCAAGTTCACCCACATAGTGACTTTAGTTTTGTCAACATTAGAGTACCAGTCTATGGCCACTCCACACAACGTGCCTGGAGTTTTTTGGTTGATTCATCCTAGTTTGCACCTTGTTGGTGAACCAAGTTTTTTTGCAAGTTCTAAAATGTCACACGGGTTGTTCCGTCCCATCACTTGTAACTTTGGGCAACATTTTTTTTGAGACATTACAACAGTTTTGGTTATCATTGGTGCTATATGCATCCCCAAACTGAATATACAAGAGCCAAATAATTTGCTTCAACTCCTTTTGACACTTGTGATTGCACTGGTACCCCTTACACCTTTGTCCTCAACATCTTCTCCTCTCCCTCGAGCCTTGCTTGTCTCCTCCCTCAATGTGAGAGTAAGGTTTCCCAAGCAATTTCTAGTTTCTTCTAGTAGCCTGTTGTGGTTTACTTCTTTGCCATTTACTTCATCACCATCACTATAGTATCCTCCTTTCATACCATACCCTATGTCTCCAACTTGTTCACTCGCTATGGCACCTACTTGGTTCCCTTCGAACAATCTTCCCTCCAACTGTTCCTCAACAAATCTTATGTCTTCTTCGATGCTTTTCTTGTACCTCTTGTCTTAGGGCCCTCTGAATGACCTCAAACTTGTCTATGTGCTTCTTTTGACTTTTTTCTTTATTCAAATGATTTGGCACTAATTACTCTTGCATGAAGAAATGCCTTATTGTCTTATGCTCTCATCTCTCTTTCTTGCCTCCCTTTGCTTCTTTTCTTTAAATGTTCAGAGAATATACTAATATTTATTCTCTTGATTGATTTTCTCTCAGGAATTCTATAGGTCCAAAAATGTATGTGCTAATAGAAGTGGGAGCTTGCTCATTAATTGATCAACTGTGGGGCTTACTTGAGAGAATACCACATTACACTCACTTGATTCTATGTAGCTTCTCTCTATACATGAGTTTCTACTGAAACTTGCAATAATGAGATGAAATCAAATGTCAATGCTCGTTCTCCTTAGAATAGCTCTTGGATTGTGTCATCTTTATTGTGGTTACTACCTTTGTCTATGAGTTGTCCCATTATGCATCCTTCATCATAGACCCCTTTGTCACTCCTGTAACAAATTGAACACAAATAATAGATATTAACATAAAGTAATGTAATGTAACACAATTATCAAAGAACTCACCAAGCTATCTGTAATAATCTCAAAAAATGCTTACAGCCATATATGTATCACACTTACAATGCCAACACAATGTCTTCATTTACAATAATAATGATGCTTGGATACAAGTACATTACATATATGTACCAAAGGGGTGCGATTACCAACCGTCGCAACCCATTAAAACTACCAACCCAAACTTCTTATCCCTTGAGACACACTAACAAATATTAACAACTAGTTTTATAGCCAAAACAACTATTCAACTCAATACGTTTAGGGTTAGGGATAGGTTTCTTCTTGAGAAAAGGGCATGAATTTCTCAAATAATCCTCTTTAATACGTTAAAAAAAATGCGTTAATGTCACCTAAGAAGGTGATGGGGAAAGCAAGAAATTATTCACCCAAGTTGAAGAAAATCTCTTTTGAAATGTCAAGACCTGAATTCAAAGAAATAGGGACTTTAGCATCAGTATGAAGGAGATGGTCATCTTTATCCACCCTCAAAATATTACCACTAGGGTCAAGGCCATGAAACATCGAGTTCCATAGATATTAGGGAAGTTTGCCAATGGTGAGCCACTGAGGGCTAGAAAGGGCTAGAATCTCATCTTGGATTGCATCCAACGACCAAGAGATAGCCCTAGAATTACATAAACCAACCCTCAAAAATTATCATTTGATTATCTCCTTTTAGTTATTAGGGTTAGAGAGAAAAATAAAAAATAAACCTCTTTGAAGCATTCTGCTATAAGTAAAACCCTAATTGGCAGGCCCAAATTGAATGCAACCAATCATTCAAAAAGTTGAAAGCGATGGAAGCTTTGACATATCTTGGGCTACTAGAAAAACTACCCAATTTTTCACCTACTTTTCTAGTGTCTATCGCAAGAGCCATCGAAAAATTGGGTTTAAGAATGAGAACATTCATAGAGGATTCCATATCTCTATGTCGTCCATTTGTTGTTTGGTTGGAGCCTACGAGTTGCTGGTAAAATCACTTGTGTGTTCTCAAGAGTGCCCTAGAATGACCTTTGTATTATTGTTACTGGTTTAGGGTTCTCCATGACAAGTAATAAGGGTTCTTTTCCTGAAGATAAGGTGCCCATATTTTTTTACATCAAGAGGTGTATTTTTTACATTAAGAGGCACTTTGAGCTTTGGTTGGGTGCATTATCTTTTGTTGGCACTTTATTTGTGTGGC
Source organism: Cupressus sempervirens (assembly GCA_028749045.1). NCBI lineage: Eukaryota > Viridiplantae > Streptophyta > Pinopsida > Cupressales > Cupressaceae > Cupressus > Cupressus sempervirens. The sequence continues at coordinate 621,330,593 of CM053783.1, forward strand.
CATGGGTTTTTATTGGTTAGCACCCACAATGCTTTGTTATGTGTGGCACTAAGCGCCCGGACTCCAAACAACCCCACCAACTTCTTTGCTCTACCTAGGGATTTTTTAGTCGTGAATATTCATGATTTTGCGCTTGTAATTTGGCTAATGATTTTAAGATTTAATGCAACCTAAATTGCCACATTTTTATTAAATTTAGTTCTAAAATATTTTAAATCGCTCAATAATTTATTTTATTAAAAAATTTAAACTCAAAGATTCACCACAATATTTGATACATTATTAGATTTGATTCACCTAAATATTATATGTTATGGAAGAAATTAAAATTAATTCACCAATAATTATCATAATTATTAGTTACTTTAGGGATATATTACCAATATTTAGTTTTCACTATAGATTTAAAATATAATGTAATTATCCTCATAATTTCCATGAGATCAAACATGTTCAATTTTGATTTGTAATATTTCATGATGATTAGCAAATAATTATTAGTTACTTTAGGGATATATTACCAATATTTAGTTTTCACTATAGATTTAAAAGAGAATGTAATTACCTTCATAATTTCCATGAGATAAAACATGTTCAATTTTGATTTGTAATATTCCATGACGATTAGCAAACTTCCTATTATTATTGAGATTTGCCAATATTTTCTACTCAAAAATTATGATTCCAAAATAATAGCCAATGTAAATATATTTAAAATAAAAAATTTGAGAGATTTGCTAATAAAAATAATTTGGTTTTTCAAAATAATGAAAGATTTTCCAATAATTGATATCTTTTTTTGGAGGGTGGTTTCTTATGGTTTACCCTAGCTCTACCTCTGACCACATATCCTAGTGTCACCTCTGACACCTAACTCACTACCTAGTAACTACTAGCCAGCCATGACAAGCCCCCTTTGTCACTCCAACCTTATGCTTTTTCATATGGATGCTTAGGAGCCCAACCTCTGGGTACTAAAAAAAAATTCAATATTTTGCAACTTGCCCCAATTCGAAAACTGACAATAACTTCTTTATATGGAATCATTTTTTTAAAGATGAGACCCCTCAAATAGTGGGGTTTTTTTTTTTCAAATTTTTCTAATGGTGCATTTTGTTGTCTCTTGAAGTCCAAAGTGGAACTTTGGGCTTCCAAGGTCATAGCTTTTGACACATTTAAAAAAAATAAAAATAAAAAATTCTTGTGGCATTGGAAAGGTCTTTCAAAGCACTTTCAGTTTATCAATGCATTTCTTTCATTTTTTTCCCTAGGTATAATTAATTCAAGATTTTGTGTTTTAACATTCTGGTTAGTTACTTGGTTGTTCTGGTACCTAGGACTTTGTTGTTGGCACACAATGGCTTCATTTGGCCTACTAAATATGTATATACTTCATTTTGTCCCTTCATGGTCTATTTGAGCATCTTTGTAGGCACTTTCTTTTGTGGACATAATGAAATAAAGTCTCATATTCTTGTTCATTTATTTTGAGGATTTTGCACAAATGTTGTGCTATATTATTGAGCTCACATTGTATTATAAAGTGTCTTGGGGGTTGTAACATATCTTTGTATATTGTCAATCATAGCTTTGTCAAGTGAGCATCCCTCTACATCAGTAATGGATCTCAACGATTCTTCCCTTGTATGTGTGCCTTGTTGTGCACCATTTTATAGTTGTCAGTTCTCTCTTGGTCACTTCACATTTTTTAGCTTCTCCTTCATGCTTTAATTGGTGACACACAATTTCAATGAGCTTGTTAAGACTCTCCCTGGTCAATGTTAACATTGAGTTTTGCGACCATTTCAACATGCAAAATAAAATACCAAGTATTATATCCTCTCTTGAACAAAGAAACTCCAATGCCAAATAATGCAACAATATTGTCTCATCAAATTAATCCACCTCGAGATTTACACTGTGAACTAGTAATTTTTCATTGGATATAACTCAAGGAATGTGATGTGCTTTGTTGGTAACCAAGTGAGAACTCACACTACTCATTTAATGGGACATCATCTTTCAAAATGCAAATGATTTCACAAATTTGTGACAACCTAATCAAACCTCTCCTCTGGGTCTCAATCTTGAATGCAAGTTCACCTTCATCATTGGTTAGGGAATTTGAGCCCTAATAGATGGGGAAGAATCCATGTCAAATGTGAGACCTATTGGTTCAATATGTGTATCCATCACTAAATACACAATTCCAATGGTTCTTTCAACATTTCAAAGTGCTTAAACACCAATGAAACTTGTGGACTCGCACCCAACCCAAAACCTAGGAGTAACTAGTACATGGATGTCCCCAAGATAGGTACTTGGAGTAACCAAGTACACTTACCACTACCCAAGCATCACCACACCCTATCCACACCACTTGGGTGCTTGGGGACATCAGGGTTACTTATGTTTATGGGTACTTGGAAGCTTGGGTGCTTTATCCACTCTGTGAAGAGGAATAAACTTACCTCTAATTGGATGTTTTATCCACTCTATTAAGAGGAACAAACTTGCCTCTAAGAGAGTGAAGAAGCTAGTTATTGTACACAATGTCTTGCATATTGTAGATCGTAAGAAACACATGGAAAAAGAGAGCCTAATAGCACGATGAGATGTAGAGTTAGAGGATTTGTCTTATATTGATGAGGATGAGATTGCAACAGATATAGATGTAGGGTTGGTTGGTGTTCCTTTTTTGAAACTTGAGCATAAGTAGTCTAGTACTTCCAATGATGAGGACTTAGGCTTGTGGAATAATTAGAGGCTTCCCACAACTAAATTTTGTTATTTTGACATAATTTTGTACTCATTTTAATACTAATTGTAGTCCTAAATTTTGTCACCACAAAATGTAGGTAGCAATACGAAACTTTTTCAGCTTAGTTTCATGTTTCTCTGAGTTTAGTTCGTTATTTAATTGGTTAGTATTGATCAACCAATCAGTACCAATTGATATAATGAATCCTTTTACTGAAGGCTTTCATCAAGTCTTTTTCATTTTTTTGATTGTTGAGCCTATGCTTGATTTTTGAAGCCTTCATCATCTGTTCTTTACTTTTGAGTTTGCATTTGTTGGTTTTTAGTCCTTTGATTTTTCTCATGTCATCCCTTTCGATTTCCCCTTCGATTTGGTCTAATCTAGAGGTCCATCAGAGTTGTCAGTCAAGAGCTATGCCCATTTCAGTGCTTCAAAAGTGGACCTTTTAGGTGCAATAGCACGAATTAAAAATATGACGTTATATTTTTAATTTGACATTCACTTTTTGTTATATTTTCAAGTTACTTTTACTTTAAATTTATAACTTAAAGTGACTATAGTGCACTTTATGTTATAATTTTAAGTTGAGTTACTTTTTAATTTTTCACTTAAAGTAACTATATAGTTTCATTTTAATTTTTGGTTTTAAAAATCAAATGCTTATTTAAATGTTACTTTAAAATGATGTTTATGTATTATATTTCATAATATAATAAATAAATACAATTTTTGACCCATTTTGTAACATTTTTTTTATAATTTTATGTGAATTAACTTAAAGACTTCATAAGTGGACATTTTATATGCAATAACATGTAAAATCCATCAAAAGTGGAAACTTTATATGCCATTGCATATAAAGTTTACTTTGGTGGACATTTTTGATGTCATTATATCAAAAGTTCACCATAAGTGGGCCTTTTTGATGCTATGACATGAAAGATAGAGTTTTCATGCTTATGCATCTAAAAGGTGAGTTGCATTTTAAAATATGCATTGCACCTAAAAAGGTCTGATTTTCACTTAAAAGCATGTTATAAAATATGCATTGCACCTAAAAAGGTCCTATTTTCACTTGATGCATATTTTAAAACATGTATTGCACCTAAAAAGGTCTGATTTTGAAGGAAAGCATGTTTTAAAATATGTTATGCATCCCAAAAAGTCTGATTTTGAAAGGAAAACATGCATTTGGCCTCCAAGAATCTGATTTTGCTCATAACTTGAGATTTACTTGGTGGATTTGCATGAAATATTCTCCATTGAAGAGGTTTTTCCTTGGCAATGATTTTATTTGCATCAAGAATGGATTTAACATGCTGAAAATTATTTTTGAAGCTCAATCCTAGGGCACATTTTTGAAGAAAAACTCCAAATACCTTCATTTTTGCTCATAACTTGAGTTTTTCTCAATGGATTGGCACGGGATTTGTTCCATTTGAAACATTTTTGGATGGCAATGAATTTCCTTTCTTCTAAAATGGATTCATTTACATCAAAAACATTTTTCAAACTTTCATAATGGATCACATTTTTAAAGAAATTTGCAAAAAAATCCATTTTTAATGCATGTTTTTCCTCCCAACTCATTTTTGGCATTTTTTGGGGATTACATTGCATTGAAGTTCATGTTTTGAGGTTTAATGATCAAAAAGTTTTGATCTTACAACATGAGGAAAAAATGTTTTTTACCAAAAATGTCTTGCAAGCATGAACCTTAAAAAAATTGGATCTTGGAGTGTTTTTAAGGCACGTTTTGACATCTTCTAACAAAAAACCCTTGTTTTCTGCCCTCTCCCATTCAAATTTGCAAAGTTGGAAAAGGTCTTACCATTTTTAAAGAATTTTTCAAACATTGAAGCATCTTTTTCCTTCATATTTGGTACTTAATCTTCATGTAAGTGGACTTCTTCCTCCTTGCAATTTAATTCATGCTTATCTTGCTAATTTTATGCATGAAATTACTAGATGGTTTCCATTTGTTAAAATCTTTACCATGGAAAGTGTATTTTTCCTTTAAATATGAAGTTTTCATTCATTTTCATGTTTTTGGTTCTTTCCTAAGTCCCAATTTCAAACTTGAGCTTTGAAGTGCATTGCATCTTGGCATGTTTGAGTTATTTTCGAAGGTACATTGTTTCTTTTGTGTTTTGTGCTTTGTGCTTGCTTGTTGGTTTTCTCCACCTCGCAAAATTACAAGTTCTTTCCCAAGAACTTATTTTTGCTTCATTACATGTGAAAGCATCGTCATCTTTCACATTCCATTTCCATGTCACAACACTTCACATCTCATCTGCACATGAATGTAATCCCATTTTCTACTTCCATTTTCACTCATCTCACTTTCCGTATCCACTAGCACAACATAATTACACGAAATGCCTTACGTGTAATTGCATCCAAAAGGTCCAATATTGATTAAAAGTCACTTTTTGAAAAGTCAAAATGATGTCATCATCATCTTTCATGTACTTTGACTTCATCTTTTTACCAAAGATGATTATAAAACTCATTATCTCACTTCTATTTTCCATTTCCATTCCTCCATATGCATTTGTGCTTACATAAGTAAATACATATTTTCGCATCTTTCCATGCTTTACATCTTGACCTTCATTTGCACATACATGTGAAGTGTATCCACCATCCACATTCGCATGTCATCTCACTTTTCATTCCTCATTACATGTTGCACTTACATGTAATCATTTTTCATGCAATCACATCTTGAACGTCCAAGTCACATTTTGGAAATCAACAATCTTCATTTCCATGCATTCCCATGCACCAAGCACTTTACTTCAAAAAAGAGAGAAAGTTAAAGGTGCTGATGGAAAGTTGTTGCAATTTTACATCTAGACACCATCAAGAAGGTTTTCAAAGTGTTAAAGAATCTAGAATGTACCAATCTACAAAGGAGAATTCATGACAACTTGAGCGAGATAAGATGGATCACATCAAGTTTTCACATGACAATGGAAAATTAATCAAAGAGAGTCAAAGGTTATCAAAAGATGCAAGACCATAGTTATCAAGATGAATATAGTAGTACAAAGTACTAGAACTCCCAATCCTGTGATCATCTGGGATTGCATCATCAAGTACAAGGCCCTTCAAAATTGTTTCCTTCTCTTCCATCTTCTTTCTTCTTCTTTCATGTTTGTAGTTGGAGAGGAATTATTACATAAAGATGTGTAATTAGATGTAATGCAAGTTGCATGTACATTTAAAAGATGTAATGCAAGTTGCATATGCAATTGCATGTAACCCTATATTTTCTCTTTTAGTTAGACTAGGTCAAAGTTAGTTGAGTTGCTCCCACTTTTTCCTCCACCTTTTTATCAACTTCTTTGTCTATATAAAGGAGTGCTCCCTCATTGTAAAAATCATATTTTTGTTGTATGCAAGAAAGCTCTGCCACATTTGTGCAAGCATAACTTTGATTATGTAGTATGAATTTGGGAGAAAAGTGAATAAAAGAAGCAATTGGATTCGAAGCTTTGACTGGAAGTAATTGTGATACAGAAAATTAGAAGATTTGACTATAATTTGTACCTATTATCTTGATTCATGTTAATATTGTGTGTTCATTAAAAGAGAATATTGATTTAAGAAGCAATCAGAGCTTATGCTTTGACTAGGAGCAGTTGTAGAAAAATATAGCTAGAAGCTTTTTCTGTAGCTTATACTTCTCTCTTAATTCACAAAATAGTTAAGTTATTTTTACTTTTAGGAGTCTTTGTGCCCTAATTGTAAAATTTTTCCATATAGAAGTATGACCAGACTTAGAGCCAAATCGATATATTTTCAGCTAGCCTTTGAGTTAGTGAAGGTTTATCGGTATCACTATTTCTAGCTCTTGATAGAAGTGTAGTTAGAGATTCACCCTGATCATTACTCACTCCACAAGTAAGTGGATTCTTTCTTGAAAGATAAGAAGAAAGGATATTTTTAATACCCTTTTTATAAAATCTCTTGACTTCTTGCTTACCTTGAGTTGATCCGAGGAACGGTGAGAAAGGGAAACCTCCCCTTTAAGGTAGGAGAGACTCTGTCTCACACACTATGGTTGGTCATCCTATTTTGTGACTGGGGTTGCAAAATATCCACCCAACACTGATCATGGTTGATATCATACATGATGCTACTCATTGTAATCATCTTTATCGTTATGATATAGCAGATATTTGATAGAACTAATATAAATCCAAAATTGCTGATAATTTGGATTTCTATTTGAATCTCAATTTATAGATGTTACTATTGGGTATGTACTATGTTACTATGTTGAATGTTCAATGGTTTTGATTTGTTTTGCAATTTTTCAATTTGGTATGTTATACTGAAACATTATTCATAACTAGCATTTCATGTTCTATATGTATGGTATGTTGCACCCCTCCCCCCAACCCCATCCCCACTCCCACCACCATTCCCAAATTGAGGCACTTTTTCCCCATCCCAAAAACTCATCCTAACATCCCCCCACATTGGTGTTACACTGTTAAACAATGAAGAATTGACACCCTCTTTTGTTGTTGTTGTGCAAAAACCCTTGTCTCATATACCCAATTCTCAAGACTTCCAAGAAACAATTCAAAATCTCAGCCATATGCATAATGAAATCAATTTCTCTCTATGGTTTTTTATATTTCCTCAATAAAGTTCAACCATAAAGATTCTCAAACAAGTTTCTTTAATGACTTCTTAAGTTGCAATGAATTGAATTCATAGTATTAATTCATAACATCCTTGGTTTAGGCATCCACTTAATTTAATCAATTAATGCACTTTAATGATATCTCAAGGTCCATATTTACTTTATAAACTCTATGGTAGACTATAATACATTATTTAAAAAGTTCACTTTATTAATAATTTAATAACATGAATTTATTCTATCAACTTTAAATCATTGAGTCAACTAGGAATCATGATAGTCAAGTGCATAGGCCAGATGACCAAGAGCCTTGCTGAAACCAACTCCTTTGTGAATATGACTACTTTAAATAGTAACTCTATGAATAATTGCTCAAGCCAAAGATGTCAAATCTCAACCTTACAAAATAACCTATTTAGGTGCCTTTCTATAAATACAAATAATGACTTTCTTGAAATTAACACTTACTATAAATAGCAAGTGTGCCAAATTAAATGAAACAAAGAGAAATCATCGAAATGAGAATTGACCCACTGAACTACTAATTAGGACCCTTTAACCATTAAACTTAGCTTGTGAGGGTCAAGATAGGCTAAACTAAACATAACTAATGGTAAGCTAAAATGGGTACATTACAATACTCCCTCCTTGAAATCATTTGTCCCTAAACAATCTCCCATCTAGAATCTCATCATTCTCAACCTGAGGAGAAATCACAACTCTACTAGGATCCCATGAGTAGTATTGCACAATGTCCCTATCATCACTAGACAAGTAATGCAATGACATCATACAAAAAACCAATAGAATCTACCAAGATGGAACCATCTCAACAATCAATTTTGCAAGTATGAAAACATAATGGGGGAGAAACTCTATAGACTAGCAAGACTTTCGCCTATCTAGTACATGAGGGTCAAATGAAAAATTACATACACTTCTTACCATGTACACCCTTGAAAACTCCTTTGCAAGGCCTATCTAGAATCTTGATGCACTAGTAGGATCCAAAACATCATGCATTCTCGTCTCAAAAGAGTGATTAGCATCAACCTTAAAAAGTGAATTGTGATATGACAATGTGACACCTATCTCATACAAAGGATTTTTCACAAAGTGAAACTCACTAGTGTGCTGATCTGAATGTCAAAGTCATGAAATGTGTTACAACCCTCAAGAGTCATATCATGCTCCTCCTTGATCACCCTTCCTTTCTCTCTTAAAAGAGAAATAGATCATAAATTCCCCTTTGGGATTCCCCTCAAGACATACTTGTACCCTGGTACTCGAATCTCACCTTCATAAAGGTAGGTTGAGGGTGAACTTGTAATGTTCCCCTCATAAAATAAATAAATGATTAAAACCTTTGTTTACGGGCCGAATGATTTAGTATATCTTGGACCCATTTTTATTTATTTGTTTTGATAGGTGCTTGCCATGCCTTCCGTACATACTTAGTTTCCCCCTTGATGGGGTATTTATGTTTGTGAGATTGAGTTGTTTAGGTATGCAATTTGGATTCTTTGTACTAAAAATTCCTATTGGAGTTTGGTACTGTTTACCATTTTGAAAGTGGAAGATCTTCCCTACTTGGCTATACCAATTTCAGTGGGATTCAACCCTCACCCTATTCTATTTGTGTATTACTTACTTTGGATCTAGCATATCTAGAGTGTTATCTTTGTTTTCTACTATAATATATATATGATTTAGATTCCCCATATTTATGTTGATTTATGTTTGTTATTGGCAATTATTTTAACTTGCATTAGATTTGACATCATGGAAGGCACACATACTCCATTATTCCTTGGTGTAGATTTATCTCCATTTGTACCGACTAATAGTCGCATGACCCACCAACAACTATCACCCATTGTATGCCATTACCATACCTCTATCATATGCCATCATCTTGCATTTCCCAGTTATACGGTCATCCTTCCACACTATCTTACGAAACCTAGCGTACATCATTGACGGTCATATTACCTCCACTATATAAACTATACACTCCAATTGTACACTTTGATCACTTCTGTCGCACGAACATACCTATCTCATCTTCACCATACAGAGAACTTGTTATCACCATATGCCACTCTTTGGTCTTCACTACCCTATGGACAAGGCAATTTCCACTTGACTCATTGCATTAGGTAACTTTATACCTTCTTTACAAGAAATATTGGCCCAACGGGAATAGAAGAAATAAAGTGGTATTAGAGCTAGTGATATTGCTAGCCAATGGATAGTGAATGAAAATTTATAGCTAGAAACAAAGGAGATCCCACTGAATTGATAGAATGGAAGATGAAGAACCCACTCATGTTGAAGTCATCTTTCAAGGAATCAAGCACAGATCAATAACACTTAGCGATTTATAGAAGAAACTCTTCGAAAACTAGCTGAAAATAAGATATCTGGCAAACAAAATGGGCACAGTGCTAATTCGGTCTCAAGAAAGACAAATCCTCATCTGAAATGCTCTCGACCTTCCATGCCAACTTAACTCCATAGATGGAGGTACCACATGGAGGAAGGCAACCAACCTTTGAGGAAGTTCTAGCATAGTTGAAAGATGATTGGAAGAATGCAAACCTGGAAAGGATATATCCTACAAAGATTACACAAAATTGAGAAAGCAATATTCTAGAGGCAAAAACTAAGGATATTTTAACAATGATCTCAAAAGGAAATTTAGTTAAGTGAATTTTTTGCCATTTGATGAATTTGGATCCATATCTACCAAGGCATGGGTAATGAAGGTCAACACCTACTTCCAGCTTAACCAAATGCCAGAAGATGAAGCCATTAAATTTGTACCACTCCACTTGGAGGGAGTGGTGCATGAATAGTGGCATCATGGCACCATTACACTAGGGAATGACCAAGTAAATACTAATGTAGAGTTCACTAAAAGACTGATAGACTAGTTTGATGGTAAAGATCTAGACCTTGATTTTAAAGAACTGGCATAGTTAAGGCAAACAAGATCAACAACCAGTACAACATGAAATTCCAAAAAATCTCTATTGTAATTACAGACATTTCTAAAAGGAGATGGGTAGTACTATTCATGGATGGATTTATGGAACCATTGAGAGGTTAGGTAAAGAGTTTTTGTCTCGTCACCCTCTCAGAGGCTATCGAAAAGATGCAAGGTATGAGAACATCATCCTCTCAAGGTTACTCCTATTCCAAACTGCCATTGGTTCCAAAAGAAAAAGATAACAAACCTTCATCGAAGAAGCCTTTGTTGGATGAGGCTACTAGACAAGAACTTTGAAGGAAGAAATTATGTTTCATGTATAAGGAGATGTGGAAACCTGGGCACAAATGTCTTAGAAAAGGAAATATATACTACATTGAAGTTGTATTTGATGATGAGGACAATTAGGAAAATCTACCCCCAAAGGGAAGTCACCCACATGACTCCAAGATGGTTAGCCTTAACCATACAAAGAAGATAGTCACATTGGTATGACATAGAGGGACCATTACCCTGGCCAAAAATCCAAGATGTATAGTATTTCGAGTATGGGAACCCTTCAGGGAAAGAGGGTCATTGTGATGTTCAATAGAAGAGCCACAGTAAACTTTATAAACTTATCTTTGGTGAAATGAAGAGGTCTACCTATGGAGACACATACATGATTCCAAGTCAAGGTCACTAGAGTAACACTCTTACCATGCACACACCTTGTTCCCCCACTGAGTATAACCATTGCTAATCATACAGTGATAGAGGATTTCTTTATGGTAGATATGGATGATATGGAAGTCGTTCTCAGCATACAATAGATGGACTCAATGGATGAATACACACAAAGCTTCAAAAGTATAGACTTTAGTTTTGTTGTTGATGGGAAGAAGGTTGTTCTCAGAGGAATGGCCAATGAGGGACCAAAGGAAGTTTCCTCTTAGCAGATGGGGGTCATTTTTTGGCATGATGAAATTGAATGGTTTGCACATTTCTTCATTTCAACAAAACCAATAAAAGGGCAACAGGCATATCAAGATGATGAGCTACAAGCCATCTTAAATACACATGATAGAGTTTTTGTAGACATTCCTTTTGGCATTCCCCCCCATTGTGGTTTTAAGCACACCATCAAATTAGAAGCCGATGCCAAACTGATTATCACTACATCGTACTACCATCCTACAAAATTTAAAGATGAAATTGAGAAGACAATCTAAGAATTGATCGATTAGGGATGGATTCTTCCCAACTTAGGCCTTTTACATCATCAATGGTGTTGGGAAAAAGAAGGTTGAAACATTACACATGTGTGTGGACTACCATGCATTAAACAAGAAAAAAATAAAAAATAGATACTCTATTCCCAAGATCGATGAACTATTGGATGAGATGCATGGTGCATTTTATATATCTAAAATAGATTTTTGTTTTAGATACCATCAGATCCACATGCGGAAAGAAGATGTGGAAAAGATGACCATTTATTTTCACTACAAGCATTACGAGTTCCTGGTCATGCCATTTAGATTGACAAACACACTGGCTACTTTCCAGTCTTGCATGGATCAAATGTTCGACAAACAGTTACGTAAGTACTTGTTGGTGTTCTTTGAAGAATCCTTATTTATAGTAAAACATGGGAAGAACACTTGAGGCATTTGGATGAAGTCCTCAAGATCATGGAGGCTTAGTCCTTGTTCACTAAGAAATCCAAGTGTGAATTTGGAATGACAGATATACAATAATGTGTTGTCAGTAAATTTGGAGTACAGGTCCACCAAGAGAAGATTTAGGCTATCCTTGACTGGCCTCCACTGAAATCACTCTCTGAGTTGCAAGGTTTCTTAGAGTTGTGTTGTTACTACTGAAGGTTTGTGCAGGGTTCTCTCAACCCAATGCTACATTAACAAATCTAACTAAGAATGGCTCCTTCTAGTGGAATGAAGAGGCACAAGACACTTTTGACAAGTTAAAAGAGGCCATGAGCACTTGCCTGGTTCTCACCTTACCTGACTTCACTCAACTATTCATTCTCGAGTGTAATTCATCTAGAGAGGGCATTGGAATTGCATTGATGCACAAAAGGAACCCTATAGCCTATAAGATTTGAAAACTTACACAAATTGAGCATCTATATTCCATTTATGAAAAAGAGATGTTGGTTATCGTGCACACCCTGACCAAGTTTTAGCAATATCTGGTGGGATTCAAGTTCATTGTCCATACCAATCATAATAGCTTGAGATGTTTTCTTAAGTAGCAAGATCTAAGTGAGAGGGAAAAAAAATGGGTAAGTAAGATTCAGGCTTTTGATTTTGACATTGAATATGTGAAGGGAAAGAATAATATGGTAGCGCATGCTTTGTCAAAAAAACCCACCATCTATTTATTATCTCAAATTTCAACTGATTCAAAAGCACACTAATTGATGGAATACTCTAAAATTACATTTGTGTGTATATTAATGGATTGCAACACTCAGGATGACCAATATAAGGTAGTTGATGACATCATCTTCTACAAGTATTAGATATATTTAGTGCCTGAGTCCAAATTAAAGCACAGAATCTTGAAAGAAATGCATGCCTTAACATTGGTAGGACACCCTGGGCTTATCAAGACATATAGACAACTCAATGAAATCTTCTCATAGAAGGGACTTAATGATGATGTCTTACAATACATCTAGGAATGTGCAATATGCCAAAAAACAAATCCAAACACCCCTTAGCTGCTAAATTATTACAACCCTTGCAAATTCTTGATCAAAAGTGGAGGAGCATCTGTATGGATTTCATCACCAAACTTCCAAAGGTAAATGGAAGGGATTGTATCTTTTTGGTAGTTGACTAGTTGACAAAGTACACACTTCTTTGTTGTCTCCTTAGATTTCCAGGCCATATAGGTAGCCAACTTATTTTTCAGAGAAGGTTTTCACTTGCACAGGTTACCCTGAAATATTTTCTCTGTACCTTCTAGACAAAATTATTCTGGTTGATGGGAACAAAATTATCACCAAGTACTAGCCATCACCCCCAAACCAATAGATAAATGGAGATTGTGAACAAATGGTTGGAAGGTTACCTAGGAAACTATGTTTCAGCACAATAATGGGCATCGATTAAATGTTTGCATCTCAAAGGACACTGTTATAATACAACATATCACATGCCAATCAGGATGGCTCCCTTCAAGCCACTTTATAGATATGAGCCCCTTTCATTGTTGTACATGATTTTGGGAGACGGTCGAGCACCAAGAACAAAAGAATTGCTACAAGAAGGACAAGATATTTTGAGATTCTTGAATGAAAATTTGTAAAGGGCCAGAATTAGAAAAATATCTATGTCGATAAACATCGGTCCAAGAAAAGTTTTAAGGTAGGTGACTTGGGCTATCTCAAAATTTAGTTGTACTAATAGTCAACATTGAAGGCAAAGGGAAAAGAGAAACTAAGTTAGCGTTTTATGGTTCCTACTGTACAATTCACCACATTAGTGAAGTTGCCTATGAACTTGAATTACCAAAGGGGATCTGCATCCAAAATGTCTTTCATGTATCCTTCCTAAAGAAAGCTATGGGAAAAAACATCACAGTAATAATAGACCTTCCAAGGCTCTATGGAGAAGGGAAACTAGTGTTGGAACCATAAAAAATCATCAATGTTCGAGAAAAGACAATGTAGAGCCATACCATCAAAGAATACTCGATGCGCTAGAAGCACTTGCCGCTCGACAACACCACTTGGGAGGGTGAATACATTATTGAGAATTCAACATTGCATTTTCTTGAGGACAAGAAAAATTTGGGATGGGAGGACTGTAATGTTCCCATTAATACCTTTTTTTTTGGGCTAATTGATTTAGTATACCTTAGACCCATTTTTATTTAATTGTTTTGGTAGTTTTTTGCTATGCCTCCTGTGGACACTTAGTTTTGCCCTCAGCAAGGTATTTATGTTCATGAAACTGAGTTGTTTAAGTATGTGACTTGGATTGTTTTCTTTGTACTATGAATTCCTATTGGAGTTCAAAATTGTTCAACATTTTGGAAGTGGAAGATCTTCCCTACTTGGCTTTACCGATTTCAAGTGGATTTAGTCCTCATGCTATTCTGTCTGTGTATTACTTGCTTCAAATTTGGAATATCTAGAATCTCATCTTTATCTGCACACACACACACACACACACACACACACACACACACACACACACACACACACATATGATTTGGATTCCCCACATTTGTGTTGATTTACATCTATTTTTGGCAATTATTTTAACTTGCATTGGATTAGGCATCGTGGAAGGCACACATACTCCATTATTCCTTGGCACATATCTATCTCCATCACTATGGATTGACAGTCATACAACCCACCAACAACCATCACCCCATTGCATATCATCACCATACCTCTGTCGTACACCATCATATCACATTTCCTAGTTGTATGACCATCCTTCAATGCTACCATACAACACCTAGCAAACATCACCATACGGTCATATTGCCTCCACATTACGTATTATGCCCTCCAACTACACGGTCTGACCACTTCTGTCATACTAACATACCTATCCCATCTTCATCATGCATACAACTTGTTATCACCATATGCCACCCTTTAGTCTTCACTACCATACAAACAAGGCAATTTCTAGTTGATTCAATATATTAGGGAGCTTTTTAACTTCTTTACTAGAAATCTTGGGCCAATGGGCATAGGAACATTATAGAACTCTCCAATATCTTGAAGCCACTACATACCCAACACTATGGATAACACACTCAAGTTTACTACATAGAAATCAGCCTATAGCTTGTAGTCATCAAATAAATGAGTAAGATTGCATATAGGTCTAGTGCAAGCAAGGGAATAACCATCTTACACTCTAACACATAATCCAAAAAATTCCTCCATCTAAAAAATACACCTATTAAAAAATCCATTATAAATGAATTATGTGTAGCCTTAATAATGTCTAGCATGGCAACAATCATTGACCATCCACAAATCCCTTTATCCTAAAAGTAGATTCATGTAGTATAGTAGTAGATAATGCCAATGTGAATAGTTTTGCATCAAATTTGTACTCAGGAGAGACTCACTAAGCCTCATTAACATTAGAAATGGTTGACTAGGCTGAAATGGCTAGCTGGATAGAAATTAATTTTCACTCTTTGTGGTAATGTATCCTACTCATCATGCATGGCCAAAACATCGTTGCCAAATGATACACCTCCATCTTCCTCTACATTCCCTACCTCAAATTCATTCCTAAAGAATGCAAGATATGTAGGTGTGTCATAGGTGCATGAAGGAACTCTTCTCACCCTAGCAGTCCCAACTGCACTGCCATGCTCTTCCTGACTTGATTTTACCCTCTAGGCAAAGAAATATGTTGTATGGTTGTGATGAGTTGCTAGAAAAAAATGATGACAAGTTGCTTCCCTATTGCAAGACCCCTTAGTATTTCCATTTCTTCCCTATCCTCATTATTTTCCCCATTCCTCAATGGAAAACCACCTCTCGTATCACCCATTGTTCCTAGTTATGTTTCCTCGGAGTCATTTACTTAGTTCATGCCGAACTAGTAATACATGTCGAGTACAACATGTGAATAATAGACTATGCCAAGTTGCAGTGAGTGTTGAGTCACTCATGTGCCAAGCAGATAGACCATGCCAAGTGATTCAAGTGCCCAGTAAATAGTTGATTCCAATTAGTTCATGTGTCAAGTTAGAAGCAGAAACCCAATGTATGTCGAGCATCAGTAACTTCATATTACAAGTAACACAGATTGGAAATATTTGTTTGTAATGGCACAAACAACTATGCAAACCATTTCCAAATTGACTTAAAGATAGATCTTGATCTTTTAAAGATGAGTACGAATCTATTTGAATTCCCTATGCAATCACATGCAACCAATCAAAAAATAGGAAGGGTTAAGTAGCAATAGGGATGAATCTCAGGTGTAGATTCATACCTAACCCTAAGTCACCAAAGTCTTTGTAAGGAAGAAAAAGCCCTAAAGTTTTCAATTGAGAGAGACAAAGAGAGAGATCAAATTATAGGAAGGTAGCAAGGGGTGAATGATCAAATTTGTTTAGAGAGCATTCAAGGTGACTTGGCAGTAAGAATTGCAAAATCAGTTAGAGGAGAACAAAGAATAGAGAAGGATACAACATTGATACATCCAATTAGAAAGGATCAAGAAGGAAACTACACAGATTTGATCTTTAATTAGGAAATCTAGTGCCGATCACAAGATCTATGCTGAAACATCTTAACAGGTGATTTTAGTTAAATCTCCTAGGCAGAGTAGTCTTGACAGGCTGTACTAAATCCTTTAATAGGGTGGCATTCCAAGCGAATGTTCAAAAGTCCTTGAAACATGCACACTTCTAATAGGGTGTTAAAATCCTCTAACAAGGTGGGACTTAACTGTCTCTGTAAGCCTTTAAGAGGGTAGGCCTTTCACAGGGCAGATCATGTTTCATGGTCAAACTATTGCAACCTTAATTGGCTACACTTTATTGCTATAGGAGTAAATATTTGTGGGTGTCATCCCCACCCTAGTTTGACCTTCTCATTTGGGGGGTTTCTGGATAATCATATCCGGTGTTAAGTGTGTGTGATTATGTGTTAGATGCATTTACTTTACATGTTATTTCAATTTACTTATGCATGTAAGAATAGTGAAATTTTTATATGTTGAAGTTTGAACTTCTAATTCACCCTCCCCTCTCAAAAGTTTATCTTTCCATTTGTAATTCCAACAATTGGTATCAGAGATGAGTTCTTAGAAGGAGAAGCTTTACAACTTAGAGGAAAGATCTTGAAATGGAGGTCTAAAAATTGGGAAAGATTATTGAGAATCAAGGAATTGACATACAACTCATTCTACATTCACTGGATGAAACTAGAGAGGAGTTAAGGAAATCCTTGAAGAGAAGGAAAGAGATTGGCATTGCAAAAAATGACACACAATACAAAGAGATCGACACCACCAAGCTATTTTCCAATGGAGATTCTAATAAATTTGATGCAACAATTGTAGATTAGATGGAAAAGAATAGAGTACAAGCTAAGGAGATCAGAAATCTCAAGTTAGAACAAGAATGTCAAGCCATGATGCTATGTGAATTAACTAAACAAAAGAAGAGAGCCATAGAAGATAAGGCCATGATTGAATAAGACAAGATAATTCTAGCAAATAGACTAGAAGAGAAGTCAGAAGAATTAACCAGAATCTCCAACATGCAATTGGATATCCTAGGCCAGATCATGAATGCTCATCATGAGTTGAATGTTAAAGACATTTAGATAACTACATTAAAGTTGTAGAATGAACAACTACATAATGACTTGAAAAGAGAAAAAGAGATTGCTGAAAGTTTCAATAGGCCAAATGAAGCCATCAAGTAGTTTGAGAAATTACTAAAATCCCCAAGATCTAATGATGAAACAATAGGATTAGGCTACACAAGCACTAAAGAAGGAGAATCATCCAAAGCAACTGAAGAAAAGAACATCAAAGATAAGAACTCAAAACCCACTTGTCATTATTGTGGTAAGAAGGGACATACTGCTAATGTGCATAAGGGCAAGAATCAACATGTCAAGCCTAAGAACATGACTCATTGTCATAAGTGCAAAAAACAAGGCCATCAGGCACATGAATGCAGAACCAAAACCATGCATGCACCAAGATTTAAAGGTTATTGCTACAATTGTTAGAAATACGGACATACAACTTTTGAATGCAGATCCAAGTCCATGTGGTCACCAAAATTTTTTGCAAAGGAAAGAAGTCATTAACACCTCTATAATTGGGATTACAACACAAGACAAAGCTGTCATTATTGTCAAGAGTATGGACATATCCCAAAGAATTGCATTAAAACACACTTTAGAGGTAATTACAATAGATGGTTAAGTCGAACTACATGTTTCAGCTATTTGAAGATTAGTCGCATCAGTAAATATTGTCCAACTAGGTCAGTGGCACCCAACTATGAATTTAACAAAGGAAAAGGAAAGGTAGATGTTGAACACATTAGAGGAGAGATGAACAAGACATGGAAAAAGAGAGATGATTGCAATACATCAAATGGAGCAGGGATCACTTCACCCGATGGGTCAAGTGGTCACACCTCATCAAATTAAGCAAATAAGAGGCACGGGGGACTGATACTCAAAGAGTTATATCATAGATTAGTTTTAAAGGAAGCTAGTACTAAAAAGACTACATTAGCATGAATGAAGATGCAAGATGTTGTGAAAAATTCAAGATCAAAACTTTAAGTTTTTCATATTGTTGATGAGCATGGAAACTTTTCAACTAATGCCGAGTTGGCAGACTATTCAGTTGATGCCGAGTATGTAGTGGCTTCTAAGTGATGGTGATATCAATAGATGCCGAGTGGATCAAAAATCTTGTTGATATTGAGTTTATAGCTGTATAAGCACCGAGCATTAAATGCAAAGTTTTGAAGGGTATGAGGTCAATTTTCACTCATCATTCATCATTTCAAATTCGAGCAAGAGTAAGCAGAGTAGAAGGAAACTTGGAAATTTGCTCAAGGCAGTCACAAAGATCACAACAACAATTTTACACTAGCTCTCCAAGATTCTTAAGGTATTCTTCACAAGTTGAGTTACGTTGTTTATATTTGCATAAACCCTAGTTTTACAGAATGGCATCTAGTTCAAGGAATATAGAGGGAAAAGAGGTTTTGAAGGTCCAATTAGTTAGTAATGAGGTGAAACATCCACATTTCAAAGCTATCCCCAACATAGTGTACAAATAAGATCTCTCAAGCCCACTTTCCATGATTCCCCCAAATGTCATAATGGTTCAAGATGTCAAAAAATGCTACAATTGCAAGATAGGAGGAAAAAGTGACATGGAAATAAGGGAATCCTATGATAGATTATGTGAAAATGATGTTCTAAAAGAAGAGTTCAAGATTGTTGAAAGGAAGGGTTTGACCTATGCCCTAGATTTTCCAAAGGTATTCAAGAAAGAATGGATTAGGATATTACCGAGTCGAATACATGATGGATGCTTATGGATGGAAGATGGAATGATTAAAATTTCATAGAGAATAATTCATAGGGTAACTGGCTATTCAACTCTAGATTGGCCCAAGACTCTACAAAGTGACTCTAGAAAATAGAGAAGAACAAATGGGCAATATGGAACAAGGGAGGAATGACAATAGACACCATCACAGACCCACTACTAAACTTTTTCATTAGGGTAATTTCACATAAGTTTTATCAATCCAACATATTGAATAGTGTACCTACATTGTAGTAGATGTTGGCTACAAAATTGTGAAGAAAGATCATACCTATGATCTAGTCGAGCTTTAATTGCAACAATTGATTGAAACCCTTGGAGTAGTAAGAAAGACCAAGAGTGCATAGTGCAAGTTTGGAGAAATACTTGTTTGTATATTTTTCTATGTTCAAAATACATTCCTATCTTTTGGAATTGTGGGATGGAAGAGAAACAGGTCAGTTATTGTATAGATCAATGAATATATTGAGCAAATGGGAGAAAATTTTGAAACCATCTTGAGAAGCTATTTTGAAGACTTTTAGAAGACTATGAAGGAAAGATTCAGGATACTTATTTCACTGGTTGAAAAACACTACTATGATATACAGTTTCTTGTAGATATTGATTATACATATATACAGTTTGTTACATCTAGGGTAAGATGGTTAAGACCTTTAGGTTATGAGATCAATTTTGATGAAGCCTCAATAATAATCATAACACTTCTAGCAGAAGAAGTTGATAAGAATGCAAAAATATTTAGAAACTATGATGTTATTAAGTCTAAAATTGAGATGGAATTGAAGACTGCCTCCACACTAAAGAGGAAGGACATGCTAGTAAAGAAGCTTAAGGCTACATTTGGTGAAGCTGTAGGTGAGGAAGAAGAGGAAGAAGATGAAGAGGATGAAGAGGAAGAGAAAGGACAAGCCCAAGAACCTCTTGCATTAACCCAAGGCATGGGAGAGGACAAGGATGATGATGAAGAAGAAGATGTCAAAAAAGCACCAGTACATGCTAAGCCAAAGAAAAGAAAGGCCAAGGCACAACTTGTGGCTAAGATTAAAACTAAGAAAATTGCTAAGCCAAGCCTAGTAAAGCCAACAACACCAACCACCAGGGCAAGCACATGAGCCACCACTCAAAAGGCCAAGGAGAAAGCCAAAGAGAAGATCAAGGCTACAAAACAAAGAGGCCAAGTGCAAAAGAATTAGAGAAGGAAATATATTGTATAGCTGGACATAGATGATGAAAGAATTGAATTAGAGGATACAAGCCAATTTAGAGTGGGAACTCAATCACCACTTTCTCATCTTGAATATATCTATGAAAATGTTAGAATCAATGCAGATTTATCTAGTTTGAAAAATATTGATTTTGAAAAACTTGAAAGAGAGGAGAAGAATCTAGTTGAAGAGTTAGTATATGCAATGATGTCCAAATTCAAGAACACTCCACTTGAATTAGATAACATTATGCCAAAGGGATTATATGACATTGTTGAACAAAAATGACATTATTGCTTAAATCTAGAAAAACAAATTAGAGAATCTACATTAGCAGAGGTAATGCCAGAGTTGACAAAAGGGCAGATTGCCAAAGAAAACAAGAAATATGGAGGAAGGTTTGCACCCAAGTACACGGTATTCAACATTCTTCAAAATAACATTGAAGATGTTGTAAAGAAATCCACCCAAATGTGGAAATTGATTTATGGATTAGTAACTATTAAACAAGGAGAAGAGGACCCCTTTGAGGGTAGGAATAATAATGGTGATGAAGATGATGATAAGGAGGATGACAAAGAAAAAGAAAATATTGTTGAGGAGGAAACACAAAAGAAAGATGATGACATGACAACAATTGAAGAGTAGCAAGAGGAACAGAGTGTGCAAGACACACAAATGCCGAGTGTCAGCTCTCCTCATGACACTAGTGTAACTACAGATACTGTAATTTTCAAGGATGTTCCTAATGTCTCAACTCAAAAATCAATCCTTTAACTACAAAAGATTTGAAAAAGATACTAGACCAATCTACATTATAAGCAAGATTATGTGAAAATCCAGTATTGGTCAATGTAGATGAACTTCAAAAGGCAATAGCTAAAATCATAAGGGACAAGATGAATAGACAAGAACCACCTTCTATCCCCAAAATTACTCAAGTACAACCTTCAATCCAAAAAGCAGTAGATAAATCTACTAAGGTTGATACTAATATCAAAGTTGACATAAGTGGAAAAGTTGTTGCTATTGAAAAGAAGCAGGAAGACAAAATAGGACAAATAGATGCATCTGTACCTAAGGCACAAGAACAAGGTACAACTCAAATTATTGTGATTAATAAAAGAAAATTTGAAGAGAGTAGGGATGCACAAAAGGAAAAGGAGCAAGAGGCCATCCAAGCATTGGTAACTCTACCAACATCTGACACTCCTACAAATATCCTTTAGAAGTTGAGCACGAAAGCTGTACCACTAAAAATCTTAGCACCAGGCTCAAGATCTTCAAAAGTTGATAAGGTAATTCACTATGGTGACATCTCTTTAGATGAAGAGATAATCATTCCTAAGTATGATTATGATACAATGAAAATTGAGCAATTTGGAATTTTACAACAAGCTTTAGAAAGGAAGAAGCATCAAGAAATTCTTAGGAAAGAGTATAGGCAAAAGCAAACATTGCAAGAAATTAAGGACATCTTCTTAGATGCATTCAAGTTGCCTACACCTGAAGAGACAAAGCCACTATTGGAAAAATTGTCAAATATTGTGGAGAAAGTGAATAATGAAGACCTAGATACTAATGCTAAACTGTTAGAATGGTTTGAGAGAAAATTTCAAGGAAAAGTGAATGAAAAGATATCTGGTGAGATAGCACTGACACAGGTTGCACTAACAACTAAGGTTGAGGACATGAAGAAGGTACTTGGGAGCATCTTCTTATTATACACCAACCTATGTGACCCCACTCTTGACCCAAGAGACTAGACATAGAATTTTGGGTCTGGAGAGGAATCTAAATATTTAAGCTACACAACTACCTTAGAACCCAATTCAGAGTGAGAAGCACTTTCATGCATTGCTTTAATCACAGAGTCAATTAGTTGTGTTAATAGTAGAAGAGGCTAATATAAAAACCAAATTGACAAATATTCAAGCCTCCCTTACCCCATACATGGAAATACTCCATAAAGAGCAAGGCTATGCAAAAACCCTACTGAAGAAAGACCTCAGTCTTTCTACATTAGATGTCCTCAAGCTAGCTATCCAACTTAAGTCATTGGATGTTGCATGTGGCAACTGGAATGTGGCTCTAAAAATCATCATGGAAGTCCATAAATCCTTTTTGGATGAATACACTATCAGTGTATAGCCAATTTAACATAAGTGTCAAAAAGGAGGAGATAAAGCAGATTTAGAGGGGGAGATAAAGCAAGGGGAGAATAATGTTACAAAGGGGGAGATAAAAGAAAAAAAAAAAGAATAGTAAAAGGGGGAGAATAAACAAAGGGGGAGATAACCATGAAAGGAGAGATAAAGAAAAAGGGAGAACACATCAGAAACATAGCATATCAAATGAAATAGTATAAGTGCATTGAAGTCAAAGAGTATCAAGAAAGACAAATCTACTCAAAATGGAAAACAAATTTTGGATATAGAATAGACACATTAACTTAGGGGGAGTTATAAAATTTGAGGTATATAGGTTATTGAATTTTTTTGAAATGTTGAAGTCTTGTATATAAGTCGAGTCATGGATATGTTATACTCGGGAATATTAGATTCATTATTTATATTTAAGTGTTTTTGACACTCATATCAAAGGGGGAGATTGTTGATCTCAGATTGGTTTTGACAATCGAGTATCAACACACTTAAGTCATTTACTTAGTTCATGTCAAACAAGTAATACACGCTGAGTACAACATGTGAATAATAAACTATGCTGAGTTGCCATAAGTGTTGAGTAACTCAAGTGCCGAGTAGACAGACCATGCCGAGTGATTCAAGTGCTGAGTAAATAGTTGATGTTGAGTAGTTTAGGTGCTAAGTCAGAAGTAGAAATCCAATGTATGCTGAGCATCAGAACTTCATATGTTGAGTAACACAGATTAGACTTATTTGTTTGTAATGGCACAAACAACTATGTAAACCATTTCCAAACCGACTTAAAGATAGATCTTGATCTTTTAAAGACAAGGACAAATCTATTTGAATTCCCTATGCAATCACATGCAGCCAATCAGAAAATAGGAAGGGTTAACAACAATATGTATGAATCTTAGCCATAGATTCATACCTAACCCTAAGTCACCAAAGTCTTTATAAGGAAGATGAAGCCCTATAGTTTTGAAATGAGAGAGACAGAGAGAGATCAAGTTATAGGAAGGTAACAAGGGGTGAATTATCGAATTTGTTTAGAGAGTATTCAATGTGACTTAGCAGTGAGAATTGTAGAATCAATTAGAGGAGAACAAAGAAAAGAGAAGGATACAACATTGACACATCTGATCAGAAAGGATCAAGGACACTGCATAAAATTGATCTTTAATTAGGCAATCTAGTGTCGATCACAAGATCTATGCTAAAACATCTTAATAGGTGATTTTAGTTAAATCTCCTAAGTGGAGTAGTCCTAACAAGTTGTACTAAATCCTTTAATAGGGTGGCATTCTAAGTGAATGTTCTAAAGTCCCTTAAACAAGCACACTTCTAACAGGGTGTTAAAATCCTCTAACAAGGTGGGACTTAATAGTCTCTGTAAGCCTTTAACAAGGTAGGATTTTCATAGGGCAGATCATGTTTCATGGTCAAACTATTATAACCTTAATTGGCTACACTTTATTGCTATAGGAGTAAATATTTTAGGGTGTCATCCCCACCCTACTTTTACATTCTCATTTGGAGGGTTTCTGGGTGATAATATCTAGTGTTAAGTGTGTGTGATCACATGTCTTAGATGCATTTACTTTACATCTTATTTCAATTTACTTATGCATGTAAGAATAGTGAAAGTTTTATGTGTTGAAGTTTGAACTACTAATTCACCCTCCACCCCCGCTCAGAAGTTTATATTTCCATTTGCAATTCCAACAACCAAATATCAAATTCTAAACAATCTTGCAATTAATACTTGCAAATTTATTGCTTCACAAATTGAAAATTACAATTAAATATAAGGGGAACCTAAAATGTTTGATATAATTCCAATTTGCAACTAAACTAAACCATTCCACCTTGAGCTTTAAATGACACCAATCACAACCTATATGGGAAAGGCCCAAATCCTTCAGAAGTCACCAAAAATGGCTCCAGTATTGTAGCCCTTTAAATGCCTAGATAATGGCATTAAAACATGACCCTTGATCAGTTTCTAGATGCCCAGATTTGTGATTACAGTAGCTTGGGAAAACTTGAATAATGACATTTGAAAGCTATAGCCACATAGGAATAGACATGACACAAATGCTATCCAATGTTGCCCAATATATATCAGAGCAATTAAAAAACCCAATGCCAGTATGTAGCAAAAATTGGTGCTAGAAGATAGAGATGTGAAATGTCCAAAACATGCCTCTACATAGCAGATGCAATTATCAATAATACCTCCAATTTCCTTCACAAATTCAGCCAGCTAAAATGCTCTCCTTAGAAACAATAGCAATAGTCAAGAGAATGAAAAATTGTATACCTCAACACAATTTGCCAACAATTTTTGGAGCAATTCTCAAAATTGAGTCTACAACACTTCAGCTGTAGATACCAAACCCTTATACTTCAACAAGGGCACAAGAATCAGATCTTCAAAAGTGTCACAAAGACAACAAAGAAAGATAAGATAATCAAATAATTGGATGTTTTTCTCATCAAATGTCCTCATATTTATAATCTCCAAATGCCACCAGTTTCCCATAAGAATCTCACTTAAGAAGCTTCCTCTTCACAACATTAAAATATAATAAAGTGCCAGTAATATAATTTATTAATTGCTTTTAGCTCCAAAAAAGACCATTTCTACCATAACTTAATATTCTAACACACAAGGCCACTATTTCTTGTTCCCATGATTTAAAACTTTTTGTCCTGATTCCAACAAACTATGATACTAAGGTGACCAACAAACAACACCAACAAAAATAGCATCCTCAGCATATTTAGATGAATAATAATAATTCACCTGTCTTGCAAAAATAACTGAAAAAACATCAAAATCAAAATCTTACGACACCAAAGTGATCCTAATGATGAAAGACGAAGAATGAATCTGAGGGGATGTCTTACTATAAATAGATGATTCCTCCAAAAAATTTGGAGCCCAAACTGAAAGCCCAAAATAAAAATTGAGAGCTTCACTCAACTCCTCTAACTCAACTGAGCTCATCAGAACCAACAAATTGACTTACTATAAGTAGTAAGTTTCTCAAATGGAGCCAAAATACGCCATAGGCTATTGAAAAGCATATAACCCCACAATTGAGACCCTAAAATCCCACTGTTAGCTTAGGAGGGTAGTAATGATAGACACTAAAAATTGATCAACCTATTGTTTTGTTCTTCCCTTGTGTGTGTAATACCTATTAAGCTCAAACCTTTGTGGCTACATAAAAAATCTAACCCTAAAAGATAGCAAGAAACCACTCTAATACACTATATTGAGCCTCGATGGCTCAATCTCTAACCATTCTAGAATTTAATAGTTTTTAATTTGTTTGCAATGTTTTGTATTCTTTTGTGTTTTGGGGTTTTATGTTTTTCATGAATTTTTGAAAATATTGAGCAAAAAACATAATCAAATATGAATATTTGCAATTCACCAATAGAATAACTTATTTCATTTGTTGATAATAACAATGTATAATATTTATAACTGAAAATATAGAAATGAAATTTGCAACTAATGTAGAACCCTGGAGTCCAAATCCTATCTTATTAATTGGCCATAGAATCTTCAAATTCATACAACAATTCATCAATCATACTAGACACTAAATTCAACAAGATAGAAGGTGCCTGAACGACTTGACAAGAAATGTAAATGCCTAGTCTTTTTATCCACGAGGGCCTGGTATCATGTATAGTTGGCTTGAAATATACAATCAAACTTGTTAACAAAGTTGTGAATTTCCACAACTAGCCACCCTTACAAGATCTTTGCAATTTATTCGTTAATCAAATTTCAACAACTCCATAAACCATGCATTCAAGCCTAATTAAGACCCATGTGTGTAGCCATCATTGAATGTAGAATTCCAATGGGTCTTTCACCAGTTTGCTAGGAGTGCTTAAACACTGAATAATTGACACCCTCCAATGTTGATGTTGTGCTGAAAGCCTTGTCTCATACACCCAATTTCCAAGATTTCCAAAAAAAAATTCAAAAGCCCATATGCATAATGAAATCAATTTCTCCTCGTGGCTTTTTATATTTTCTCCATAAGGTTCGACCATAAAAGTTCTTGAACAAGTCACTTTGATGACATATTAAATTGCAATAAATTAGCTTTATAATGTAAATTTATAGCCACCTTGGTTTAGGCTCCCAAACTAATTTAATAATTCAATGAAGTTTAATGATGTCTCATGGCCCCCATATACTTTACAATAGATTATTAATAAAGTTCACTTTATTAATAAATTAATAGTATGAATTTGTGTTATCAACTTTAAAACACCGAGTCAACTAGGAATCATGATAGTGAAGTGCATATGCCATGTCACCAAGTGCCTTGCCAAAAATAATAATCCTACATATATGACTTACTATAAATAGTAAATCCCAAAATAATTTCTCAAGCCAAAGATGTCAAATCTCAACACTATGTAAAGAGCCCTGTTGGTTCTCTCTCAATCTTTGTTGAGGAATATGTCTTTTTTTTGGTATTTTAGAAGGTTTTAATTTTTTTTGAGTTCTTGCAATATATAATTTTTTGGTTATTTCAAAATATATAAATAACAATGCTTAAATGTACAAGGAAAATGCATCACACTTCAATGCCAACTTCATTTGCTAAAAGAAACTTGCAAATATTTACAATTGCAATTGCAATATGCAATTGTCTAATTAATTCAAAGAGCCTGGAAAATGAAAATGCTCGATGTTGGATTCGTGGTGGAAAATGAAATAAAATTGGTCCCTTATTAATGATTTGCAGACCACATATACCCAACATTGTCTGAGAAAATTTGATTGTAGCCCTTGTAATGTAAACACTGCTCCAAGTATCTTGATCACAATTGAAGATAATTCAATGTTGCCCCTGTACTGTTGATTGCAAAACTTGAAAATTCCCTTGATATTCATCCCTTACTATGAGTAACAGTAGATAGTCCTTATTCCAAAGCACATGAATTCTCTTAATAACCTTGATCAAATTGCAACAACTACTCAATGATGGCACATTTCATTGACAATGAAAACCAATTCAAAGTGTTGAGAGTTGAAGAAATTCACAACTCCATCAACCATAGACTTTTAACCCTTGAATACTTCACCACTTCAAGAAAACACAAAATACATAATCAAATGGTTCGATCCTTGCAAGGATATGCATTTATAATATGTTTAATGCCAAAGGTTTTATCTTTACACTCGACACCAAGAGTCTTCATGAATACATGTTTTACTAAAGAGCCTTCTTCATCACACCATTCAATTAGAACAATAAACTCAAAGTTATTTAATTAAGTTAAACTTAATAAATAACCTCCATTGAGCACCTTATTATCAAAGGTCAATGAATTACTAAAATAGCATGGACTCAAGGTGTCACAACTACATTGTCAAAAATAGAAATCCATTCTCCTAATTTACTATAAGTAGTAAGTAAAACAAACAAAGACCCTCAAATCAAGTGTCAACTCATGAGAGTGGAAATGATCAATGCATGGGATGGGATATTGATTCTTAATAGTTCTCTTATTCAACATTCAGTAATCAATGTACATCTTAAGTGTACCATCCTTTTTCTTTACCAAAAAACTGATGAAGTAAAAGTGGACTTACTCGGCATAATATGACCAATAGCGAGCAATTCCTGAATAATCTTCTCTATCTCATCTTTCAAGTGCTTAGGGTGTTGGTAAGGGGTAATCATAATGGGCTTAGTGCCCTCCTCTAACTCAATTAGGTGCTCTATGCCTCTATCAAGTAGCCTGCTAGGTGGTAGATCACTAAACACTTTAGAATTTTTAGTTCTAAGTTTTTGAATATCAAGATGATAAGCTAGTTTATCTATCTCATCAAGCATACATAACATCTTACACTCTTCTTCCCAATCAACCGCATCATGATCAATGAGACGTTGCATACATCTAAATGAAATTAGCTTCAAGTTGTTGTCCCTAATAGCCTTAAGGTATGAGCATTAGCATCCATCATAGGCCTCATTTCCATCTTCTTTAGGCTGAGATAAAAATTCTTTATAGTGTGTAAATAGCTCATATCAAGAACAACATTAGTACCTCCCATGTCAACAACATAAAAATCTACCTTAAACTCATAATTATTTAGCTTCATAGGAAGCTTTGTAATCATCTTGCTACCCTTAAGAGTGTAACTATCAGCTACCTCAACTCTAATGCCTTTGAATTCCTCCAAATTCCTCCAAATGAATGCCCCTCCTAGATACCAATTGTGAATCAATGAAATTATGAGTGGCACCTATGTCTAGTAAAGCAATAACTCTCTACCTTGCGAAGAGACCATGTAATCTGAATAATCCTTCCTTTCTCATGCTAGAAAGGTACACTACCTTAAGGTTGGAATCATCAACAACCTCTTCACTATTAATAGCTCCCTCATGAGTCTCTTGTTCATTTTCAATTGGCTGATTCAAAAAATCAGAACTCTAGTTATCGTCATAAAACCATTCCAACATATTGGTTTTACCCTTAAGCTTCAAAGGGAAATCATGCTTTTCATCATAAGGACCCATGCAATAAAAACAAAGCCTTTTTTTCCTTAGATCATTAAGTGTTTCTTGATCTAAAGGGGTGGCCATAGGTCTCTTAGAATTAAAATTCTCAACCTTATTAGGGGCTGCCTTGCTATCATAGGAAGAAGTAGATGGTTTAGAAGAAAACTTGCTTTATGGAGTTGACATTTCCAAATTCCTTGCCTTTTTCATGGCTTCATGTAAGATAGGGGGAATCAAGGAACTTAACTCACCTTTAAGAGCTCAACTAATGCATCAATAAAAAGAATCACATGCCTCCTCTCTTAAATGTCATACACCATCATTGATAAGTGTTGAAACTCAGTGATAAATGTCTCAAGACCTCCAGTCTATCTCAGCTGTGCCAACTCATAGAAATAGGACCTAGGGTCCTTCCTATCAAATCTCTCTATCAATCTATCCACAAATTCCTGGTAGGATATAATATAATTGTGATGTAATGAAGTGAACCATAGTACCACTAGTCATGGGCTATAACATCCAGATGCAACACAACAAATTGTGTAATGGCTTCCACAATCATAGGATGTAAAGAGAAATATGTATCAAGCTTGTGGACTTGAGCTCTTGTTGTATCCTTCCCATTCCCATTGAAGTGAGTTAAAGTCATCTTGTTGGTTTCCTATTTCAAAACATTTTGTCTAGACCTTTGTATCACATCAAGTTCAAGCCTACCTCTATAGTGCTCTCTCTTATGTGTCAAAAATCTATCAAAGATCAGGTTATGTTTAACTACCTATGAAAGGATCCCACTCTATAAAATGGGTTACCACATCAACAACAAATGGTATAGTTTCAATCTCAGTACTCACCACATCCAACTAAGGCCTTAGGAAAGTAGGTATTTGTGGCTTGTCATGTGTACCTATAGGGTCTACATGTCATCTACTCTAGACCTATGAGAATCGACTGATACACTCATCATATGTCGTCGCTATTGCAACCTCTATGTAGAGCAATGTGTTGCAAAGGGTCAGAGTTGTTACAAAACATCAACAACCTGATTTTAGTCATGTGCAAGGTCATTGGGCATATTCCTAGCCTCTCCATCAATATCATTATGTGTATTAGCATCCCTGTCATTACCTAAACCACTAGCATCTCTATCACCCATAGTCCCAAACTGAATCTATTGTTCACCCTCACTTGGTGGTGAAGTCCCACCCCTATGAGAGTAATGTAATCGTAGTATAAATTTTTGTGCCTTAAATGAACCCAATTTCCTTATAGGTTGGTAGAAGACCACTATAAAGAGAACCTTTTTGGCTCTCTCTCAGTCTTTGCTGAAGAAATTTTCTTTTTTTTTTTTGTTTTAAAGAAATTTTGTAACTTTTTTTTTTGCGTTTTTCCATTACATGATTTTTAAAATTTTTTTTTTCAGAATATATAAATAATAATGCTTGAAAATGCAAGGAAAGTGATCATACTTCAATGCCAATTTTATTTGCTATAAGAAACTTGCAATTATTTACAATTGCAATTGCAACATGCAAATACTAATTCAAAGAACATGGCAAATGAAAATGCTCAACATTGGATCCTTGGTGGTAGATGAAACAAACTTGGTCCCTTATTAATGAGTTTTAGACCATACACACATAATGTTGTCCCAAAAAACCTAATTGCAACCCTTGTAATGTAAACACTACTCCAAGTGTCTTGATCGCAGCTGAATGTAATTCAATGTTGCCCCTGTACTACTATCACAAACCCTCAAAACATCTTCCAAATGTTTCAAATGTAGTATATAATAGCAGATATATGGCCACCCTTGATAGCCATCCCTTGTCATTATGACTAGAAACAGATAATGATTATTCCTAAGCATGTGAATTCTCTTAAAAACCCTGATTGAATAGTAGAAAACACTCATAACGATAGCATAGCTCATTGGAAATGAAAACCAATTCAAAGTGTTGAGAGTTGAAGAAATTCACAATCCCATCAACCTTAGCCCAAACCCTTGAATAAATGCATAATCAAATGGTTCAATTCTTGCAAGGCAATGCATTTCTAATATTTTTAATGCTAAAGGCTTCCTCTTCACACTCAATTCCAAGAGTCTTCATGAATACACTTTTCACTTAAGAACCTTCTTCATCACTCTATTCAACTAGGACAATAACTCGTAAAGTTATTTAATTAAGTCAAACTTAATAAATAACCTCAATTGTGCACATTATTGTCAAGGCTCAATGAAAT